>PVJD01007981.1:0-77626 GCA_004026545.1 Mormoops blainvillei | reverse complement strand
CCTTTCCCCTCCTTGAACAGAATAAGATTTCAAATTCCCTAAGTTTGGATCCACAGCCTACTTGGTTGCCCTTCTGATGCACGAGCACCCACCGGCTGGTGGCAAGAATAGACCATCTCTGGGAAGAATAGATAGACACAGGAAAACTCCTTTGAGAGTTTGTCACTGCAGACAGAGAGCCAGGCACACCTTGGCAAGTGCACCCCCTGGATGGCGGAGGCCAAAGAGAAAATATTCTCACTGACCTTAAGGCCAAGCTCTCAGGACAAATAACAAGATGAAACAGAAGAAATCATTCAGATGACCACGTCCTGGTTCAGACCACATCACTTTTTCTGATAGTCACGTAGCTGTCTCCTCTCTATTCCATTTCGCCCTGGAGATCACTACGATTTTGGCTTTGAGTGGGTTACTTACTAAGTACAATAACTTTAATAATTTCCCATTGTCTGTATGATGAAAATCAAATAAATGAATATATGAATGAGTGAATATATTCATGAAAGACTAAAACTCTTAGCTTGGTGCAGTAAGTCGTGGCTGGTGCAGCACTTGCCAGTCCAGGAAGCTTTTTCGATTTCCCCCGTTGTCACGTGGTTGGACTAGGGTGGCCACGTGACTGAAGCCGAGTAAATTAGAGCCCAGTCCCTTAGTTTCTTGATTTAGGGCAGAAGAAGAGGCAGCTTTACCTCGAAAAGGGCAGAAACAGGGGAGCGTGTAGTTGGGGCTACAAGTGGCCATTGCTTTCAACTCTGATTTGCAAAAACTTGCATAATAGAAAAGAATGCAGTTAAACAAAGGAAAAAAGGTTTAAAGAAATGGGAATTGGCAGTCCTAGAGCCACTGAATCCATGTTATGCTCTCCTGTTTCCTGTACTCTTCTCCTGATTCTTTAAAGTGCTGTAGGGTGTTTCCGAGCTAAATAAAGATTCTGCCTCCCACCCCTCCCGTGCGCCTCATTTTCATTAATTTGGAGTTTTGTTGTTGTTGTTTTGTTTTGTTTTCTGTTTTCCTGAAGGGCTCTAAGCCATTACTTAATTTATTTTATGTTTAGTCACTTTTAAACTGATGACTCCTGATTAATTCCATTCTTGACATTTCTAGTGACCCTTGCCCACTTTGCAAGCATTCGCCCTGTTTCTTCCCGACATGAAAGCCCTGCTTTGGATAAACAGGCCTGCATGTATCCCTGGGCGTCCTTGTACTCTGCCAGCTCTGCCTGTTCTTTTTTGTTCCACCTTCTTGGAATGTTCTCATGCCATACTTCTTGTATGCTACCAACCGAAATCCTGCACATATTTCAAGAGGAAGTTCAAATTTCATCCCCTCTGAAGACTTTCCAGCCCAGTTGAGCCAGAAATAACCACTCTCTGTTGAACTTCATAGCCTATATAATTTCTGCTTTTGCTTGTATCTTAGGTAATTATTCACTTTTTACTTATCCAGAGCTTCGTCGGATCGCTTTGCATTTTTTTCCGAATCCTTATCAGGGCTTTGTGCGCAGAAGTGCTCAATGAATTTTTGTTGAACAAATAAATACTCCTATAGGCATACGTGATTTGTTTCTCTGGGACCAGGTAGATCTTCTCAACATGACCGTATCTATGGAAGATGACATACTTCTAGAAATGAGGTTAAAAAGTCAGTGAAATGTGTTGGAAATTCCCCCAGAGCACTGCCTTTCCACCTTATACACATGCATGTGTGAGAATACACATGCATCCCCAGGGACACAAGTATACTTCCTTTCTGAGGATAACAAGGATATGGGGATATAGGAAAACGGCAGTATTTCCATGGGGAAGTGTGGAATATTTTAAAATAGAAAATTGCACTTAAATATATAGATATATATGATAGTACACATACAGTTTAAGGCATCCTATCAGATGCCTGTTAACAACCAACCCAGGAGTATGCAGCTGAGAGACAGAGACTTCAACTTGGAAGGTGGACGTACACGCTTGCAAGCAGGCTTTTGTTTTTATACCAGGCACATCCATTTGGGGATTTTAAAAATGTGCTTCCAAAAGTAATTTCTGGAATCCCTTGGGAATCATTTCGCCTTTCCTGGTATTGAAGTGCATCCACATGGTTCTAACACCTCATGCAAAATATGAACTGACACCAAACTGCACATGGCCATGAGCTTGGGAGCAGTTTTCTTGCTTTGATGGTGGGGATAAAATTAAGGAAACAAACTTTGGGCAGAGAGAAGGCAAAGCCTTGCATAGGGCAGTTGCCACAGCTGGTCAATGAAAAAAAAAAAGTCCATGGGGGATAAGACTGGAGCACAGCTGGCCTTTTGTCACTTAATGTGCTATATCTGGAAGATACGCTGTCCAATTTTCTCTCTCCAAGTTTACGAAGATGCTGACAATGTGTTGTCCCAGGCCCCGTAAGGAGAAACCTCTGGCCTTACCCCAAGCCCATCGCATACTTTCCATTTTTTTAAGAAGCAGCCAAACACATTTTCCAACAGCAACACTTCAAAGCAATTGCTGATTCATCAATCTGTTCATTCAGCAAATACTCACTGAGCACATGCTATGGGCCAGACACCGTGACAGATGCTCAGGGAAATTAACACAAATAAGATATGATTGTTCTCCAAAGTTGATCGTAGGCTGAAAGGACAGGGATATAAATGAATGGCTAATTACAAAATAACGAAATGATAATAATATCAATAAAAAGAGAGGGTAGCAATTACTAAAAGTATAACACATGCCAGGCATAGTGTTACCCTCACACATTGTTTGATTCTTATACCACCCTGTGGGTTTGATTATTATTCTGACTTCATAGATATGAAAAGTGAGGCGTGAAGAAGTTAAGCAACTTGCTGAACGTCACAGAGACAGTTTATTCTAGATCCAGGATTTGAATCCAATTTCCTCTGCCTCTAGGTTAAAGGAAGCACAGAAGAAAAAAGCTGTAGACTTTCTAGATCATGGAAATCAGAGGGAATTTGCTCAGAATCAGAGGAAGCCAGGGTGCGGGGTGAATGGTGTGACCCTCCTTCTGAGAAGCCATCTGGGGCAAGCTTTGTGAGAAGTGGCTGGTGTGGTCAGAACACACAGTGTGGAGGCAGCGGGAGTCCCTAGGTCCGCCCGGGCCGGCCTCCCACGGTCAGTCTCTCTCCGTGGAAACACAGATCATGTTCTCAAAGCCCCATAAGTCAGAATATTAGCCACAGCGCCCCCACCCCACCACCCTGTTCTTCAGCAGTGCACAGATAAGGAGTATAGAGTGGAGGAGGCTGCTCTCGAATTTAATACTGAGATAGGAGCCTACAGAACACACACGAAGCCTTGCATTATCTCTCCAACCACAGAATGATTGGGGATATATTCTCCTGGTATTTTGTTCTTAGACCGTTAATCCCCAATATCTCTTTGACTTTAGTTCTCCAAACTGACTCTCTTTAGTTTTCAATCCTCTGTTAAAGCTCACTTCTATTAAAAACTCTTCCACGGGACTAAGAGAGAGAAAAACCCTCTCAAGAAAGATGGTTTCCACACCTGAAAAAAGAAAGGAGAGAAAAAGAAGGCAAAGAGCAAAAAGATCTTTAAGGGGGGTTCTAGAACAGTGCCTGGCAAACAATAGGTGCTCAATAAATATGGCAAGTCAAAGCTTATTTCTCAGCTATTTCTCCCAAGTTCATCCTCATCCTCCTCCAAGCCTTAGCGTATTGAAAATAGCTAATATTGAGTATGTACGATATATCACAGACTATACAATTGGTGTTACCTGCGTTTTCTTATTTAATCCTCACAGCAGCCTTGAAGGGAAGACACTGGACTAGCACCTCTTTACGGATAATAAAAATAGGATTAGAAAGATTAGGGAACCTGCACCAAATCCACTCCAGGTGAGCACAGGACACCGTGAGACTCTTTCACCCCAGTTGTTAAGGAGTGGGGCAGACATAGCTGGACTTGTAGCCACTCAAGACTTGCTGAGGGAGAGCCCAGCAAACAGAGTAGATGGGGAATTCTGGCACCTTCTAGGCAATCTGCAAGACAGAGACAGTTTCCTAATATGCCGCAGATGGCCACATCTGCCTCATTGGTCAGGCACATGTGTGGCACAGGGGCCTCGCCTAGAGGATTCGACTGTCAGACTTTAAAAGGGGTTGGTGGATAGCTGATGCCGGAAACAGTAGCAAGTTGTCCTCTCGGGACAACCCAACCCTTTTGTGTTTTTATTATTCAATTACTATTATAAAAACACCTACTCTTCTGCCTTCCTACCCTAATTGAAGTAATGCTATAATTAATCCAATTTCCAAATACCAGAGGCTGTAAGACATGATTCTATGTATGAAAAAGCATTCGGACTGAGATGACATGAAGAAGAGGGGTTGAGGGATTGTGAAAGTCAATATACAAGGACGTCGAACTGGGAATTTTTTGCCACTCACTATGTGAACTCGAAGAAATCAATTCACGGCTTGAGTTTCCGAGTTCATCCTCTGATGGAAAATTTTCTTATAATCCTTTCACATGCTTCAAAGTTTGCCTCCCTAAACTATAATATATAAACCTTGTTTTCATCAAAAACACCTATTGTGGACTGAACTGTGTCCCTTCTCCGAAATTCATATGTTTAAATCCTAGCCCCAAGTACTTCAGAATATGGGTGTACTTAGGGGTAGGGTCTTTAAAGAAATAAATTAAAGTCGGGCCATTAAGGTAGGTCGGCCTTAATCCAAACAGACTGGTGTCCTTATAAGAAGAGGAGGTGAGGACACAGAGACACAGAGTGGGGAAAAAACATGAGAACAGAGCATACACAAGGCACTGGAGAAATACAAAGTGACTATATGAGATCACTGCTAAAACACTGTATTTTGCAGTAGGGAAGATAGATACACAATCTATGTGTAATACCCTCTTTTATGTGTATATTTAACTGCAACACGATGTAAATTGACATAATGTTGATGTGAGCATGCGACAATGGAGAGGACTACAGAGCAGGAACTAACTCAAACTTTGATGACAGAAAATTAACAGAGGAAATGGTACTTGCATAGGCCTTGTTGAGCGAGGAGGATTTAGACATGGAAAAGATTGGAAGGAGGGCACATACCTAGGCTAAGGGAAGAGAGGGAAGGAAGGGGAGAAGCCGTGTGCATGCTTGTATGTGTGGAGGTGGAATTGCTTGGACGAGGTGGAGGACAGAATGTATACGGATGGTCAGGATGTGTCTGGAAAAGGAACTGGAAAAGTAAATTAGGGTCATACTGAGGAGAACTTTGAGTGTAATATTACAGAAATTCATACGTTATCCTGTAGGCAATGAGAGAATCACGCAATATTTTAAGCCACGGCCATAACATTTTTATACTTGTCTTTTTGAAAACTCCATCAGAGAGTATTCTGAAGAACAGACAGCATCTATGGCTTTCTTTTTCTTTTTTTAAAAAGATTTTATTTATTTTATTTTTAGACAGAGGGGGAGGGAGAAAGAGAGGAAGAGAAGAGAAACATCAATGTGTGGTTGCCTCTCGCGCGCCCCCTACTGGAGACCTAGCCTGCAACCCAGGCATGTGCCTTGACTGGGAATCCAACAGGTTACGCTTTGGTTCACAGGCCCATGCGCAATCCACTGAGCCACACCAGCCAGGGCTAGTTTTCTGCCCGAATCCCACCAATTCTATCTAAATAAGGTTATGAATGTCAACAATTAAATATAAATTAAAATGGTATATGTGACTAAATGCATTTTTCTAAGAAAGTGTCTATACTGACATTGCCCAATAAGGTATAATGTGAGCCACGTGTATAATTTTTATTTTCCAGTAGCCACATAAAAAAGAAAACAGGTGAAATCAAGTCTAATAAAAATGTAAGTTATTTAACCCGATATATCCAAGGTGTTACCATTTTACCACATAATCAATATAAAAATAAATAATGATATTATTCGCATTTTTTTCCATATGAAGTCTTTGAAATCAGGTGTGTATCTTACACACGCAGCACATCTCTATTTGGACCAGCCATAATTCAAGTGCCCTGTGACCGCACGTGGCCGATGGCTGGCTACCACACTGGAGAGTATAGATCTATACATTTCAATCAACTCTCAAAGCAGCCCATGGCCTATCGGAAGATAAAGAACTCCTTGTGGACAAAATAGGGACCACATACTAAACCTGACAAGCTCGGGGAGGCCCCCATGGCAACCTTACAAACCTGGGGACCAAAGTAATCACACAGCGTGGTCTGAACATAAAAATTCCTAACAAAAAGTAGGGCATGGGGGTAGTCATCTCAGAGGCCTGTAGCTTCCTTGACATAGGTCAGTCTCTCAATTAGAAAATGCCTATCGGCTTTGTGCATCTAAGGTAACATACCTCTGAAATGTCAGAGTAAACTAGTCCATATCCTGCGAGAGCAGGACCACCAGCGCCAGAGCCTATTGTACCTCGTTTCCCACACACCATCTCCATGTGCTGCAGGTGTTAACTCTCCTAACCCACCTTGTAAAAGACGGAATGTGTCTCTCCATTTGTTTTTTCATTCAGTCTCAGAGATTACTCTGCTTTGCTTCCCCCTACCTCCCTAATCTACCATCAATGAATTTCATGTACACCCGCCCCTTATGTTACCTCCTTTAATTCTATTGTATAAAATAAGTTGCAAAAATGTCATCCCTCCGGAGCATTTTCTCAATCTATTGAGATTTTGCTACCCAACGATGCCTGTCAGTTTGGCCCAAATAAACTCGTTAAGGCTTTTTCTTAGGACGGGTATTCTGTTGTTGACACACGGAAGTGGCAGAGAGGAGTGGCAGAAAGAAAGTGATTTCAAAAGTGCAGGAAAGATAGAGAGTCTGAGCTACGGCAAGAAGTTTCAAGGGCTTCACAGTAGGACTTGGTCATCAGCCACTCAGGAGGATCACTGAGGCAGAGCAAGCAAAGGTGACTCGAGGACTTCCAGTTTGGGTGGCTGGATGTTTGGAGATGCCATTCCTCTCCCTGCCCTAACGCAGCCTCTGCAACTTTGTCAGAGTCATCTTCCAAATGCAAAGTGTGACCTGCCAGACACATCTGCACTAGCATCTGCTACCTCATCTTCCTGGTCCCACCTGGCTCTCTGTGCCTGGACCGCCCTCCTTGGGCTTCTCCTTGTCCCACCCTCCCCGAGTAAGGTCCTACTGAGCCTGCTAGGACCTGTGTCTACTCTTGCCCTCAGCCATGTCAGGTTCACACCAGCAGAGTAAGAATAACTCCAGGAATTTGTTTTCCAAAGTCTACACAGGAATAAGTGCGGGTTTCCCCTGCCCCCAAGGGATCCAGCCCTGGAAGGGAATTTCGGGTACCTGCTCAGGGTCCATCCTGAGGGTTACTGAACAACTTCTAATTCCATTGCTTTTCCTCAGACTGTCCTGCCTCTCCAGCTCTGAGGATTTTTCCCCCTTCTCCAGCTGGATAAACTTCTTACATTTGGGTGAATTATTCCAACTGTGTTGTTTGTGACTAGGACTGACTGTAAGTCTCTCGGTTTAAGCGGGACCAATTTAGGTTTCTGTCTGTTGTCCTAGCATAATGAATAGCACCTATTTTCACAGTCAAAAGCACCCTGCTTTGGAAGACTGAAGGTCTGTTTTGAAACTCAAAAGCTCAGCATTGAATAAATTCTTTCTCTCCTCCTGTTACAAATCTGCCCTAAGGCATTGGTGGCTCTGGAAGAATGAGCATCCAGGGGAGAGCACACTGACTACATTTTCAAAATTCTCTTACTGCAGAAGAATGGTTCCCCATCATTCCTAACTAGTATTTATATTAAACCAATAGCCCACTCTATGCTTAATGGGGAAACACCAAAGCCTCTACTCATTACCATTAAAATCAAGAGGAAACAGTTAAATCTATTGATTAACATCCATGTTACTATGCAGGTCCCCACAGCCAATAGGATCAGACCAGTACTTTGTTAGTTACGGGCTGATTAATGCAGGAAAATAGGGAGATGAGATCTGTGGAATGTAATTTATATATGAAACCTAACTAATATATTTACAAAAATCTAACCTAATATAAACAAGAGGTTTAGTATGACTGACAGCAGCATCATTTTACACTACACAAAACGAAATGCATTCTGCCTACGTTAAGTATCCTTAATATTACTTAAAATTAACACACAATAATAAATGCCTCTTACCAAGTCAAAATGTTAAAGTTTAAAGTTCATAATTCAAATAATAAATAAAAGAAACTATACCCAAAATCGACTTTATCTCTGGATGGGAAATAGGTTTCAAGTTGTAAAACAAAGAAAGAAAGAAAGAAATATATCGATACAGTGACAGCACACAGTTTCAAACTTATATACTGCACTTTCTGAACAGCCTAGGTGAATGCATAGGGAAGCCAGACACTGGGAAGCTATTTATGATAAACTGGGCAAAGGATTAATATCATTATTATATAATGAGGTACTACGGCATGGATTCGGGAAAAGTACTAAGATTTTAAAAGTGAAAGGAGTAGAACATAGACAGATAGTTCACAGAATAGAAAACACAGATGGCTGTAAGAAACTTTGGAGAAAAGGCTCCTACAACGTGAAGGAAAGCACCTCGCTCGGGGTGGTTTGCCCAGGGTCTCCCGGTCGGTGGGTGTCAGGGGGTGGCTCTGAACCCAGTGACCTCACCTCTCCCCCACACTCGCGTGAGGCCACCACGCTCCGCTCCCTTTCAGATGGCAAGAGTGAGCGACACAAGGCAAATGTAAGCAAATAAATTGGTAACACACTCGATAATTTAAAACACACACACACCCCTAATTGTCCTGTCATTCCCATTAAAAACAGGAAACAACAACCAACAAACAAGTAACAACAAATTGCCATTCAGACAGATGAGAAAAACTGTCACTTCCGTGACTGATACTGCTAAAAAGAAACTGGCAGTCTCACATATTATGAAATATCAGTGTGTGGAAAGAAGTTTTCAAGCAATTTGGGGTATATGAAGAGTCTTTACGGCAGCGTTATATACTATAGGCATTCCTTGAACTTATCACATGCTTCTGAAAACCCACTCGAATGTTAAACGTGAAAGCGGACCAGGAGAAAAATAAGTTTTAAGGGCAGTTGTTCTCAAATTCTAAAGTGGCTAAGATTCCCCTGAGGAATTTATTTAAATGCCATTTCTGGATCCAACTCTTGCTCCTGGTCCAGGCAGAGGAATTTACATTCTTGAAAGCACCTCAGGATACGCTGATGCAAACAATTCGCAGGCCACGTATTAAGAAATAGTTCTAAGGGGGAAGTTTCTGTTACCGAATTGCTAAAACCATTACGATATCCTTAATTTCACCTCACTTTTTAGACACCATCTTTCACAATCTATTTTTCACTTTTCACACATTTCTTAATTTTTGGTTTTCGTTATTGCACACACAACCCAGTAAAAGCTGAAGGATGGTCGGTGAGGGTCAAAATAAGGGCAAAATTAAGTCACTTTGGCTATATTTAAGAATTTTTATTTTCTACCTCCTGTGTTCATTTTTTCCATTTTCCATTATTTTGTAAAGTAAATAGGATAAATACAAAATATTTAAATTGTTTACAAATACTTCCTATCAGACAGATGAAAGTTCCCATTAAATGTGCCGGGTCCTGGAAAATGTCCGAATTTCTTTGCTGAGCACGGGAGCCACCGCTCAGGGTCGTAGAAGACTGGATGGCTTATGTGCTTTATGTGAACGCCTTGGGGTTTCACACTCATCTCGGCTCTGTCTGAAATCCTTTCTGAGAAGTATTGGTTTCTAATAAAAAAACGAAGAAATAAACAGGTGAGTAAGTGTTAAATGAAAGAAGGTATTGCCAGAGCTGAAGAATTTGAAATATTTGTCAGTTAATGTAATAAAATTCCAAGTTTAGCTTTTAATATGCTAAGGGTGACAACAGGAGAAAATTAGTGTTATTTAAAAGTTGGGTGGAGGGATCGAGAAAGAGGAAACAAAAAAAAGAGAGAAAAGAACTCATGGATAGGAATAGCAGTACGGTGATTGTAGGGGGAAGGCGGGTGGGTGGAGGTAGAAGAGGGTGTGGGGGTATAAATGGTAATGGGAAAAATACAATAAAGATAGATTTCTTTAAAATACACATGTTTTTAAAAAAGTTGAATGTAGAAAAATCCAGGACCATCACTCATAATTTATCTTTTAAAATATTCAGAATATACAGATATTTTACATAGTGAAATGTTTAATAAATTTATTTATAATAGCAAGTCTCTGAAAATAGTTTAAATGTGCAATAAAAGCAGTTGATTAAATGTACCTATAATCTTATGTAATCAGAATATTATGTGACCATAATATGATTTCATTAAAATGTTCAGATATAATATTAAGTGAAAAAACAATATGGATATTTAATACCTAGTTTGATCTCAAGCAAAACATGAATAAGCACAAAGAGAATACTAAGGAGTTAGAAGTGGCATAATAACAGATACGCATTCTTTCAACTGTGTATTTCTATATTCTAATGTGCTTTACAATTAGAATGCATTAACTTTGTACTAATGTATAGTTGGCAGACCTCGTTCTATTAGTTTCAGGTGTTCAACATACATCTTATGACGTGAATACCACATGAAGTCAAGTAACATCCGTCACCATACAAAGTTATCACCGTCAGTGACTATATTCCCCTTCATCGTTTTTCACCCATGCCTCTCCCCTCTGGCAACCATCAGTTTGTTCTTTGTTTCTATGAGTCTGTTTTTGTTCTGCTTTGTTTGTTCATTTGTTTTGATTCTTTTAATTCCATATATAATTGAAATCATGCATTACTTGTCATTCTCTGTTTAAATTATTTCACTTAGCATAATACCCTCTAGGTCCATCATTTTTGCCACAAATGACAGGATTCCATTTCTCTTATTACTGAGTAATATTCGATTACATATATATATGCATGTATATGTATATTTGATTACATGTATAGCTTCTTCTTTATTCATTCATTTACCAGTGGACACTCAGGTTGCTTCCATATCTTGGCTATTGTAAATAATGCTGCAATGAACATAGAGGTGGATATATCTTTAGGAATTACTGTCTTTGTTTTCTTTGGAGAAATACCCAGAAACGGATATGATGTGTCATATGATAGTTCTATTTTTAGTTTTTTGAGGGCTCTCCTTGCTGTTTTCCATAGTGGCTGCACCAATTTACAGTCCCACCAACAGGGCATAAGTGTTCCCTTTTCTCCACGCGCTGGCAAACACTTGTTGTTTGTTGACTTTTTGATAATTGCCATTCTAACTGGAGTGAGGTGGCATCTCATTGTGGTTTTGCTTTTCATTTTCCTGGATGATTAGTGATGTTTAGCATCTTTTATATGTCTGTTGAACTTCTGTATGTGTTCTTTGGAGAAATGTCTCTTCATATTCATTTGTTATCAGATTGTTTATTTTTTTTTGTTATTTAGTTCAATGAATTTCTTTTATATTTTGGATATCAATCCCTCATTGAGTATATCATTTGTGAATATAT
Source organism: Mormoops blainvillei (assembly GCA_004026545.1). NCBI lineage: Eukaryota > Metazoa > Chordata > Mammalia > Chiroptera > Mormoopidae > Mormoops > Mormoops blainvillei. Next base: position 66,096 of record PVJD01007981.1, on the reverse strand, counting down.
CCTCCCATTTGGTAGGTTATCTTTTCATTTTGTTGATGGTTTCCTTTGCTGTGAAGAAGGTTTTTTAGTTTGATGAAGTCCCATTTATTTATTTTTGCTGCTGTTTCCCTTGTTCAAGGGAACATTTCCAAAAATATATTAGTAAGACTGATGTTAAATAGTTCAGTACATACATTTTTATCTAGGAATTTATGGTTTCAGGTCTTACACTGAAGTATTTAATCCATTCTGAGTTCATTTTTGTATAAGGTGGTAGAAAGTGATGCAGTTTTTAATTTTTTTGATGTACCTATTCAGTTTTTCCAACACCACTTGTTGAGGAGATTTATTTCTCCATTGAATATTCTTGCTCCTTTGTCATAGATTGATTGGCCATTTAATTAAGGGCTTATTTCTGGGCTTCTATTCTATTCCACCAATCTATGTGTCTGTTTTTGTGCCAGTACCATACTGTTTTGATTACTATAGGTTTGTAGTATAGTCTGAAATCAGGGAGAATGATACCTCCAACTTTTTTCTTCTTTCTAAATATTGCTTTGCAATTCATAGTCTTTTGTGATTCCATATACATTTTTAGGATTATTTGTTCTAGTTCCAAGAGTAATGATATTGGTAATTTGATAGGGATAGTATTGCATCTGTAAATTGCTTTAGATAGTATGGACATTTTAAGAATATTTCTTCCAATCCATGAGCATGATATATTCTTCAATTTATTTGTGCCCTCTTAAATTTCTTTCTTTAATGTCTTATAGTTTTACTAGTACAGGTATTTCACTTCCTTAGTTGAATTTATTCTTCTCAATGCAGCTGTAAATTGAATCTTTTCTTAATTTCTCCTTTTGATCATTCATTATTAGTGTATAGAAATGTGTTGGATACTGCATATCAATTTTATTCTGATATATTGCTAAATTAATTTATTAATTTAATTAATTTATGGTAGACCCCCTAGCGTTTTTTATAATTGCATCATGTCATCTGCAAACAGTGACAGTTTTACTTCTTTCATTCAAATTTGGATGCATTTTATTTCTTTTTCATGTCTGATCGCTGTGACTAAGATTTCCAATACCATGTTGAATAATAGTGGTAAGAGTGGATATCCTTGCCTTTTTCCTGATCTTAGAGGTAAAGCTTTCAGATTTCCACCATTGGCTATGTTGTTACCTGTGGACTTGTCATATGTAGCCTTTATCATGTTGAGGTAAGTTCTTCTTATATGCATTTTATTGAGAGTTTTCATCATAAGTGGGTGTTGAATTTTGTCAAATGCTATTTTTGCATCTGTTGAGATAATCATATGCTTTTTATCCTTAGTTTTATTGATGTGATATATCACATTGTTTTGTGAATACCATCTCTGCTTTCCTGTTACAAATCCCACTAGATCATGATGTCTATCATCTTTTTAATGTATTGTTGAATTCAGTTTGTTAGTGTGTTGTTGAGAATTTTTGCACCTATGTTCAATGGAATACATATTGGCCTATAAATCTCTCTCTCTCTCTCTTTTTGATAGTGTCATTGACTGGTTTTAGTATCAGGTCTCATCAAATGAGTTTGCAAGCATTTCTTCCTCTTCAATTTTAGGGAAAAGTTCAGATAGGGTAGGTAGTAATTGTTTTTTAAATGTTTGGCAGATTCACCTGTGAAGCTGTTTGGTTTTTGCTTATGCTTGTTGGGAATTTTCTGACTATTACATCAATTTCATTGCTAGTGATCAGTCTGTTTAGATTTTCTGGTTTTGGGGTTTTTGTTTTTTTTTCTGGTTCAGCCTTAGAAGATTGTATGTTTCTAGAAATCTATTCATTTCCCCTAAGTTATCCAATTTGCTGGCATATAGTTCTTCACGGTATTCTTTAATGATCCTTTGTATTTCTGATTTTATTTATTTGGACTTTTTTTCTTAATGAGTTTGGCTATAAGTTTGTTCATTTTATTTATCTTTTCCAAGAGCTAGCTCTTAGTTTCACTGATTTTTTCTATATATCTATGTTTTAGTTTCTATTTTGTTTCCAATCTTTATTATTTCTTTCCTTCTACTTTGTTTTTTTCTAGTTCCTTTAGGTGTAAAGTTAGATTATTTGAGATTTTTAATGTTTATTCAAGTGGGCCTGTATAGCTATGCACTTGCCACTTAAACTGCTTTTGCTACAGTGCATATATTTTGAAAAGTTACTTTTTCATTTTGATTTGTCTGTAAGTAGTTTGTGATTTCTTGTTTGAGTTCCTTGTTGACCTATTGGTTGTTTAGTGGCATGTTGTTTAACCTCTCCATATACTTTTGGTTTTTTTCTGGTTTTTTCTTGTAGTTTATTTCTAGCTTCATGTCACTGTAGTCTCAGAATATGCTTGATGTACTTTCTTCTTTCTTTTTATGTTCAATATTATTTTATATTGATTAGTTTCGGTGTCCAGCTAGATGGTTACGGGAAATATTGGGGAATGTAACTTCTTTCTCGTAATTTATCCCAGTTCAAGCAAAGATTTGGTAGGAGCTATTTCGTATTGCAGCCACTCAAAAAGAGAGCGTGGGCCAAGGTCCTTGGACCTATAATGGGACTTATATAAATGCCTTCAGGTCTTGTACCGGCCTCAGCTCTACCTTGCACCTTCTCTAGGGGTGACTGCCAATACACATGCGCACACACACCTTAAATTAAATTGAAGGACCTTCTTGACAATGTAAAACCAAAGAACAGACCGTGACTTGAAAGCTACTCGCAAGGACAAAGGGAGCTTCCGCTGGTTTGGATTTCCTTACCTGGACAAGGTCCATTATTGTTGCCTAAGTTAGAAATCAGTGTTACCTATCAACCTGATCAACTTTATCAACTCCTAGTACGCTGACACTTGGATACTGAAGTTTAATCGATATATTCTTATGGCAAGCCACATGCATTTCTTCAATATTCATGAATTTCTGAATTCACGAGACCAACGGAACATAATCCTATTGTTACCAAATCCCCATAGATCTGTGACTCCATGACCCTGGCTATGAAATAACTCTTGATGAGAACGTCCCCACAAAGGCACCAGCTGGGGAGGAGCAGGACGGCCCTGCAGTCCTTATGGGGCTGAGCCCGTTCTGAGGCTGGCCAGCTGTCCCCATGTCACTGATCCCGCAGGGAGATATGTCACATTCGGAAGTTTGTGTGGGGCAGCCTAAGATTCCCATTAGTACAAGACAGAGGTCAAATGCTGTTCTGCACTAACTTTTGTTCCCTTCCAAATATATCAGGGACGCCCGCCTTGGGTCCTTTCAGACCGGAATGTGGGGGTGGGTGCGGGGGGGACAGAAGCATCAGTGAGAACTGTTTCCTTTCCTCTCTGGCTCCGGACGGGCCAGGCGGAACCCGGTCTACTTTGTAAATAGCCTAGACCAGAGATTAAGAAATAATATCGTTGTATATTGCCCTTCTTAAAAGAAATGTAATAAAAAATGAAAATGTCTGATTATTTATGAGCGTAACTGGTAGAAATAGTCTCCTCGGAGTATTTCTATTCTGCCTGCTTCTCCAGAAATGAGTGGAGTTGTAACTGGTGGAGGTTGTGCAGTAGTCGGGCGATTAGTCTGTGAAACAGAATGTGCTTGAGCAGTAGCATTTATTACTACAATGGCACAAGTGACCTTTCCTTCATTTAAGAATGTTTATTGGTACGTTTACTTCCAAGAACTCTGCTAGATACTGCTGGAGGTGTATTTCAAAAACACCCTGTTCGTTCATAAGAGGAGGCATTATTGAGATCCTTAAAAATAAGGACATGTGGAAACTGAGACCAAGAGAGGTTTCCAGACACTGTTGTCTTAATTGTCAAGCTAATCTGTCACCCATTGTTATACCGATGATGTTTTCCAGGGAGTTTACAATCAAGTGGAAGCAAGGGACTATGGTCACTGGGAACCACAAGACAAAGACAGGCTTTCTATTGATTATAATGTGGATTATAAAAAGGAGAGAGAACCTGACCCACTATAAATAGGGAACAGTGAAGGAGAACATGGCATGAGGCTGAATCTAGAAGGAATGGCATGAATTTCCAAGGTGCGAAACTACTTCAGAAAATAAAAACTGCTTGAGGAAAACTATGGAGGCATAAACAACACATAAGTGTGCCACTGTTCAAAACTTTGCTTATATTTGGCTAATTCCTACACAAAGTCAGGTGATAAATATTAGTATTTCCATCTTACAGAAGTGGAAACTGACTTTTAGAAGAAGGCTGACACATCCCAAAAGCTGGTAAGATTTAGAGCCTCCTTCTGCTACTAGCCTTCCTAGGGGGCGTAGGTCTACTTAGAGAACTTGACCGAAGGAAGGGGCTGAAGCAAGAAATACCGAGAGGTGCAGAGGTCTGGATGTTCAGTCAACATGGGCTCCTTCTCGTGTTCCACAGCTCCATGCTTGTCAGTGTTATAGGTCCCCTGGGACCATAAATGGGAAACAAGCTTTAGCAACAGTCACCAAGGGCCTCTTGGGTGCATATGAGACTTACACCCAGAAAGATCCAGCACGGAGGGGAGAACTAGGAACCAAACCTGAAACATTGTTACTTAACGGGGATTTCATTACATAGCATTCACAATAGTATAGTATCCAGTCTAAGTAAAACAAGTAGGCAACTGTCCATTGACCAACATGCTGGGGCTTATCTATGCAGAAGAGTTCTGATCTGTGAAAAGTGACCTTAGAAACGTCTATTATTAGTCAGCTATGTTATGTTATGATGTTACAGTCACCAAAGGACCACAAAAATCTCTGTGGCTTATGACAACTGAGGTCTCTCTCTGACCCTCACGTCTGCCTCTGCTTCACTCTGTGCTTACTCAGGGACCCAAGGACCTTGCTTGTCTTCTGGAAAATAAAAAAGAGAGGGAGTGGCAGACCACATAATAACCCCTAAGCTTTGTTTTGGAAGTACACACATAACTTTTGGACATAATTTAATAGCCCGGGGAGCCAGACTGCCACACCTTCGTCAGGAGAGAGGGCACATGTGATATTCTCTTAGGGATGGGTCCTGGAGGTCAGGGAAAGAACTGTTTTGAACAATACAATCAACCACTATTAACCACTTCATTCAAGCAGTATTTCTATTGGACAAAAACAAATTGGAGCCCCTTCTTTAGGAGTATGTTCCTAACCAATTTATAATCTGCAGAAGGAGGTCATCCTTCTGTTAACAAAGTAACTAATCGATCATTTATTTTTAATAAATTTATTTATGAACTGACTTACTCAGTGTGCATATGCTGAGTATGCCAGTAACCTACGCCGAGTGCCAGTAATACACCTGGCATAGTGGCGGGCGATGGGTACAGTCCAGAGACTTGTCATATTACATCGCCTTAATCTGTTCTAAGATGAAAAGAGCCAGTTAGGGCTCTCTTCTTAGGGCGCAGCTCTGAATGACTGCATTGTGGATGCTGACAGCAGTCTCAGAGAGAACACTTCTGAAGCTACCCCGAAGAGCACAGACTTTTCCGTCCCCATTTAAATAATGACTAGTGAAAGTCCGCAGGCCCTCCTAGTTGCAGCATATTAAATGCCTGATCTATTGAGGTTGGGTTCCTCAACTTATTAAGTATTTTCTCTGGGCCAGGCACTGGGTAATACCTCTGAAGCAAAAGCTAATGTAATCCTCCTAGAACTCTACACTGTGGGTAGGAATACATATATATAGTTCACCTAAAATGTCACATGGTGTGCTTGAGTGTGATATTGTTGCATTACAGAATTACGTACTTATGATTTTGTAATAAAAAAAGGGGCATTTTACGTGCCAGACCCTGTATATATGTAAAACCTGAAATACAAGAAGCAAAGCCGAAACTCCCACACAGTAAGTTATTCAGGATTCAAAGCCAGTGCTGACGTTGAAGGTCATGTCCCAAATGACAGGGTAGTTATGACCATCATCTAAAACTCAGCCTCAGGTTAGACTTCAGACTCCTCATATTATGACAGTTGCTCCCACATTCCACTTTCCCTCCTTCGGTCTCCTTTCCAAGCAGGAGAGATTCGCACAACTTCCCTAAAGCCCTGGGAGGTTTAGGACAAGAATTCCCAGAGAGAGAAGAGAAAAAGCCATAGAGCCCACAGAAGCTAAGAAAGATTGAACAACTGGACCTTGTCTTGTCTTGCATTTGAACTTCATACGTGACCATTCTAAGCATGACCGTAACTAAGACAGTCTCTGTTCTCTGCTTTCCTGACTCTTTAACCTTATGCCATTGCTCTCAGTTGTCAACTGTAAATACAAAGAGAGAGAGAGAGAGAGAGAGATTGAGACAATCCTAGGTCAAGATACTCCAAAGGAGAAATCTACTTGACAGCCAACCACCATGATCTCTGAACGGGTGGGAGATTGGATGACTTTGAGCCCAGTCTAGCCTGATATCTGTTGCCATGGGGGCAAATGAGTATGACACAGATACCCTCATCTATGGAGCTATCTGGGTCTGCTTCCTTAGCAGGTTGGGGAAAGAGCGATGGGAGTGGCTGGCACCGTAATGGGAGTGCCCTGGCTACCCCTCAGCTACATTTGTCATTACTAAACCTTATTTTAGCCATCTCCTTTATTCACTGCCTATCCTCTATCATAAACACATTGAGGTCAAAGGCGGGTCCATCTTCCCTTCACTCTGATTCTGCCCTCTTCGCCTCTTCCCATCCGTATCTCAGAATGAAGGGTATGCAGTGCAGAGGACTCACTGACATCTAATAAGCAAGAACTAATGAATCCAAAAATCTAAGCCACCTGATCCCTGGGTCTTAAGGGAAAACATCGGGCTTGAGCTGAATATGTGGTCATTGCCTTTCCTATTAATTCCCCAGCTCCTCTGTGAGTTATGCTCTGTCTGCTCCACCAGGATGACACTAACATGACAGATGGCACTCTCCTGCCCAAGGACTTTATTCTGCACCACAGCGAGGCTATAGGTTTTGCTATAAAACTCTTGTAAATCAATATTATGCATTTTGGGCAGGAATATTGTGACACAAGAGAGATAAATGCTATTTCATACATGTAAACAGTTGAAATTTGTGGATAGTAAGAGGATAGATTCATATATATCATGAGCCATAAATACATTAGCATTTGGAGATTTTGATATAAGTATACAGCAATAATAAACAGGGTTTATTTTGGCTCTTTATAGGATAAAGCTTTTTATCTGATAGAATATATATATATATATTTAAATTGAAATTTTAAAATTTCATGTATCAAAATCATTTTAATAACCTGAAATCAAAACTGCTATGATAATCTAAGGACAATGATTATAGCTATAACAGAACTAAACAAGCATGAATGGATTGATCAATAAATTGTTAGGTTAAAAGAACACTACTAAGATAAATGTGGAAAAGACCAGGGAAAGGATATCAGCATTACAGTGGCAATGAGCCTACGTTGGAAAGGAAATAAATGAATGGGTAAAGGGAAGATCAAGACTGGGACTGTGATACTTACGACACTAGAAATACAATTTGTCTTCGGCATCCTAGTTTCGTGGAAATCTTGTATCTTTGACTAGTAGGAAAAACTGTGACCTTTAAAACTTTTCCTTCTCTATTTTGAAAGGTTTTCCTTATTATAAATAATACATATTCATCACAGAACACATATACATATATATGGTAAAGTCAGGTTAGATGAAAATCTATAATCATCTTTAGTCCAGAAATGTACATATACCATAAACATCTTTTACTTAAGAACCCTAAAATCATTCAGGGTTCATCCATTTACTTAATAAAATGAAAACCATTCAATTAAATGACAAATTCTTTAATACTATTACAAAGGCCTATACTAAAATCAAACCCTGCATCATCTAGTCTGTCATTTTTAGCGATTCTTAAATAATCTCTTGAAGTGACTGTGAGCCCTTTTCATGACCACTTCCGTGACAGGGACATCATCAGTTTGCTGGGACATCTCTTCAATTGCTCAAATGTTCTAATTAGGAGGAGGCCCCCCCTTCCTCGATTTTGCCCTCCTCCTTTAGCTTCTCCCTCGAATAGCACTGTATTTGGAATTCATTGCAACTTTCCCCATCCTTTAGCACCCAACCATAACTAAAGCATGCCACTTTGTTACACAAGGTCCATCTATGAAATCGGGCTGATAATATTTACCCTACCTTTTTCATAGGGTCATTTAAAGATTCAAATAAGAAAAAGATGATACACCTGAAACATATATGGATAGTAAACATATTTCTTCTTCTGCATTTATTATTTGAGAACTGTTACCGTCTTCACCCCAAGTCCCTTTCGAAAGACAAACGGCCCCATTCTCTCCACCATCTCTTATAAATTATAATATCCAGAATCATTGTCTTATCTACTCTTTTGGATATACATCCATTTACAGATGTCTCCTGTAGAAAGGACCACACTGAATGAAACAGGGTGATTCTACTGTGGCTGAATGTGTGGGGACAAAAATAGGATTGTTCTGCCCTTGATTTGCAGGGCAGGTCATGATTTTACGTGCTGCGACGCAAATATTTTTCTTACTTCCACTACCTACGTCATTGTTAAGGGCTAACTGCACTACAGTATTTGAGAAATGTCTTTGGAAAAAAGCTTTTTAAAAGCAGCAGAATGATCAAAAGGGTAAATGTGGAAGAATAAATTCTAATGTTCATTTTCTCCTTAATCACACAACTGATTGAGTACCTGAGGTAACTCCTTATTCATCCAGTTTTGTTCTTCATTAACTGAAGGAAAGAGGGCTTGAGTTATTGCCTTAAATGAAGTTTAAGATTTATCTGTAACTTTAAATTACCCATGATTTCAGTGACGGTTTCTCCCCAGTGATATAAAGAGCTATAATGAGCCCCCAAAATAACAAGCAGAAAATATATCCACCTGCTTGTTTCCATCAGTCACTTTTCTTTTCCTAGAAAGGCAATTCTAAGGAGGTACAAATTATTGACCATTTAACTGCACGTACGATCTGTCCTGGAATAAGTTGTAAAATGAATATTTATCGCTTTGGTCAGATGATTTCATGAACTGGTAGGTCTCTGTGCAAATGCGGGCAGAAATCAGAATCTGCCAGTGTTAACGCCACTTTTTTTTGAGTGGAATAGTTTGTACAGAAAGGTAATCTCAAAAAAGATAAGAAGGAAAACAGTCATCCAGCCTCCTGGTTCTGTTTGCTATCTACCTTCATAACCTAAGGCAAGTCACTTTATCATTCTCCAACTCTGTTTCTCCACCTGGAAAATCTATGTCTCCTTTCTTTCTAAGACTGTTGAGACCTTCAGAGGAAATGCACTCCACACATTCAAGGATTTATGACGGTGTTATTTTTTTAACTGCCTACCTAAAGAAAGGGGATGGATTGGAGCTGCTCAAATAATAGGGATATGCCATTTGAAGTGGGATTGTGGTTGGCAGAAACCAACAGCCAAATGTGGTTTGGGTTTGTATTTCTTTTGTCAATTTCAATTGATTTCAAGGTTGGCCCATTCTGAAAACAGGTTTCATTTCAGAATTCCTGGAATGTGCTCAAGTAAGAAAAGCAAGCAGGTAGTCTGTTTGGTGATAACAAATTTCAAAAACTAATTATTTTTGCCCTGTGATTTTGTAACAAAATGTATGATGAGTTGAACTGGAACCGGAATATCAAATACCAAATAGCGTACAAAAAGGATAATACTGGTGAAATTTTTTTCAAGTCAAAAATCAAAACAGAGATCACTGATTTCAGAAGCAATGACTTCTTCTCGAGATTAACTGTCATTAAAATTTCCATAGGCACCAGTGAAAATGATTTGGGGGAAAAGACTAAAGAAGGATCTGTTTTATAAAACACAGGGAAAAGTTATTTTATTCCCAATTTCTCCAGCCAAGTTTGTAGATTTGAAGTTTTTCTCTTAGGTTCTTTCTCTGAGGGGCCAAAGGCTTATCTCTATTAACATATACAGATTAAAATTTTTAACCCAGGAAACTTCATCTGTCTTCTTTGGTTAGTGAATCACACTAAGAGAGCCTCAGTCTTCAGACTGTCAGTGAGGTGAAGACCAAAAAAATGATGAAAAGAGGAAGCTCACAGGCATCACGGGAGCCTTCTGATACTACACCCGGAGCCCACACAGCACAAGGATTGGTCTGACGTCATTGCTCCCCGTTCTCTGGATGCTGGAGTCTGAATTGCATTAGAGACCTCTGCATTCAATAAACAAAAATAGGAATATGACGACCAAAGCGCTATTTGGAACAGAAAACAAACTCAGGCAATGAGAGTTTTCCACCGAATTCATTCAAGACTTCATTAGTGGAGCTCTAACTTAGGCTATAAGGTTCAGCTTGCTTTTAATTTCACTGGCCTCAGTTATTCAAAACAATAGGAGGAGAGGGCGGGGGGGACAGACGGAGACGCAGAGAGAGAGAGTGCAGACTATCACCCACATGCTTCGTACATTCTTCACATTGCAAACCCATCAACAAAAGAAGGAAGATCTGAGGCAAATGAGTGGTTTTTGCGGTTTTTGAGGATGGAGGATTTCTCTACATAAACACGAAGCTTTGGGTTGGGAGTCTGCTTAAAAAAAATTTAAAAAAATGTTACGGCTGACCACAAGGTTGTAAATCCACAGACTGGAAGGAGGAAAAGAGAAACATTGCAAGCGACTGAAGTGTGTGTGGCTGTAATGTTTGTGGGTTAGATGAGAAACAAGCGCTGAGTGAAACGGAGAAGGGGGGTGGCTGGTGTGATTTGTTTGGTGTTCAGAGCCAATAGAAATCCCAGACTGTGATAATATCCCCGTGCAGCGCCGAGAGAGGAGTCACAGCTGAGTCTGCGGCTGGGTTCCCTGTGCAAGCGCTGCCGCCCATCGCCCGGGGCTGCGCGGCGCTTCTGCGCTTCTGCTGGGGTCCGGCTGTCGCGGACTGTAGCACCCAGAGAAACAGGGACGGGGAGAGACTGAGAGAAGGGACCCGAGGAGGAGGCTTCCATCACGTCATTGCAGGTATGAGCTTGCCGCGACTCATCTGACACAGGCACGGTTTCTGATTTATACCTTCACAAGACACTTATAAGTAATTGACATTGTTCCATTGCGGGTCCGAATGGAAAGTGCCGAGTGAATGTATCGCCGGAGTCACTGTAGATAATTTGGGCTGTTTGCCCGCGTTTTGGGGCCACAAGGTTTATTCACCTTTTGAATTATCTGTGGGTGTAAAGCAAGGACCTTCAAACTTGACCGTGCGCTTTTTTTTTTTTTTTAATAACCTCAATACCTGCATGTTGTCATGCTGTCCATTTATACCTCTTGGTGACCTCCTTTATAGTTATGACCTATAACAAGGCAAACACCATGCGATTGTTAGAAAGCAGCTTTGAACATTTCCCACCTACCTACCAGGTGAATATCCTCCCGGTAGGCATGGGAGCCACGGTGGACTTGGGCATGGTTTTGATCTGTAAAGCAGGAGGTCAGGGCGGACTAAGCTCATGAGTGACATCGCTGTATCATTGGGCTATGGTGGAAGCAGAAGAGGAGAGAAGGGAGAGCGATTTTTTCAATGTAATTGTCAGGGACTCTCCTGTGTACCTGGTTTATTTTTACATTGCCTTAGGAGCTGAAAATGCAGTTGCAATTTTGCACCGGCTGGCTGGATGACTTCCAGGACCTCATGTATAACTACACTGAAAAGTCATGAATTGGAACCCTGTCATAAATATACCTGTAAGGAAATGTTAGTGTTGAGGCTGATTTTTGTTTGATCCTAAACTCGGTAGACTTCTGGCCATTTCTTTCTTTTCCTCTCTTGAGTCCTTTTATTTTGGAGACATCCGTTTTATTTTTTAATCTATTTCCTGAGATTTTACCATGTTTGGTTTTGAATTTTGAATGGTTATGTAACTTTTTTTTTTCCTGTTGATTACTTGCGATTAAATTAATATTGTTTAATGAGTTCAGCCTTTCCCTTGGAAGAGCCAGAGGGGGCTGAATGAAGGCTCAGATAAAAGGTTAGTCTGGCTTTGGGCGATCCTCAAGTACTGGGGTGTAACTGCCCTGAATTTCTATAGAAAGAGTTTTTCCTGCAGTGGAGAACATACACAGATTGGGACTCAAGTTCAACAAAGCATGACACTGCAGCAGGTGCAGGAGCAATCGAATATGTTGCTTTAAATCTAAATAACATCCTGTCAGTGGATTCGTAGTAGGTCATATCCAAGCCAGCCACTGATAGCTCACAATCAATCCCGCACTCAGTCATGCCTGGTTTACAGGGCGGTGCTTATCCCAAGACATGTGCCTTACCAAGAAAGATAAGAAAGTTATAAGAAAGGTATTTGTTTTCCATATCGCAGTGGAGAATTTACATTGCCCTGCTTTTATTCGGATGAACACGTTCTTTTGTCATTAAGGGAAATCCGTGCTTAGCTATACCATGGAGTAATATAAATAATGTAAACTCTCTATATTTTTGCCCATTCCCAGATGTGAATGGTTTAACAAGGTGTTTTTGAAAGCATCTCCGAGAATAGATATGGCAACTAAATACTATATTCCAGAGAGAGCATTTTGACTTTACAGATGAATATTTTTCAGTTTTTACATCACAAGGAACTTGGTGTGAAGAATTTACCTATTCAAATAAATACAAATTAATTGAACCAACTAAATTCTATTTGTAGTTAAAAGGGTAGCTTTGTATCACTGTAAATACTTGCCAGTTTTCTATAAATATAATACCTGAAGTAAATGGAGACCCCTTTCCCTCTTACCATTCAAACTCTAAAACAATGTTGGGCATATTGCTAGCAACCGAGTGAATGAGAGACGGAATACAGAGACTTTGTATGGACTGAGAGCATCAGTGGATTTTTAAAGATAAATACAAACAATGCTTTGACTACTCATGCTCTCATGCTTTGTTGAGAGAGGAAATCAAGTGTTCCTTCCCTGGGATCTTAGTACAGTAAGCCAGAGCTTCAGACACCCTCAAGTTGTAAGTCTGGTAGCGTTTGAACAATGTACATGCCTTTAAATCTCGTTAAAGTAAGCACCTCTTCCTTAGCCCTCTTCTTCTAAAGGAATGGAATTAGACTTTGAGACCTCATTGATGTGGAGAGGACTAGCCAGCCTGGGTCAAGGACACACGCTGAGAGACACAGGGGCAGGAAAAGATTAGACCAACCCCAGCTGTCCCCGGGTGTGGCCACAGCTAGCTTCCCAGGTGGCAGCCGTTTTCTCAGTGTCAGGGACCTTTAAGTATTTAGGAGAAAAATAACAAATTATTTCAACTGGGGAAATGTGCCAAGTATGGCCTTGAAACAAGCCACCCAGAGAACCAGTAAAGAAGACATATTGATTTGAAGGGAAAAGTAAGCAATTATAAGGTAGGCCTCTGGTGCCATCTGCTTCTATGTTTGCTTAGCTATTTCCACCACAGTGTACTGGGTTTTCTTTTTTGTTTGCTTGTTTGCTTATATAAATTGGACATGCTGACCTATGATGTGTAGAATTAATTTTGATCACATATCAGGCTAAAATAGGGTCCTCAAACCATGACTCCAAATGTAGAATTTCCTATTGCCGCCACTTCTACTTGGGAAGATGTCTTTGATTGGCCCGCTCAGCCACAGGACCCTGCTGGGGTGGAGCACACTGCTTTGCAGAGCAGAGTCACAGAGCCATGTGACAGTCAGAAAATAAACAGTGACAGGATGGAATGACAGTCGTATGAAGTGAGATGATATAAAGTTTGGCATCCTTAAACATAAATCCGGGAGCCAAAGGAATAAGTTTATTTCCTCAAATGAACTCCAAGTATAAACTTACGGTAAGATTTTCTGAGCATTTTAAGCAAATTCTCATGCATACATAAGGATCTCATGCAGGTGTGGAGTGAGAATAAGTTGGTCGGATGTTTGATTAACAGTCCTGTACATACAGGCCAGGAGAGGGCAGTGTGCAAACTCTGAAAAGCTATGCCTCCTCTAGACCAGGGGGAGACGTCAGTCTCCAGATGGCTCCAAAAATGTCCCCCTAATTTTCTGCAAGTTCCTCCCTGTGGAAGCAGAGTCTGCAGTCTTATTAAGGGATACACCATTCAGGAAAGCTTGTTTTTATTTTTACCTCCAGACGTGGAATTGCCTGGCAAAGTAAGGAAATCAGCATTTTTAACGGAGAGCGCAATTTCCCTTTCTTTTAATTAGCTTCATTCTTTGAAGCTCCTCAAGCAGTGTTTTTTTTTTTAATTTTAAAATTTATTTTAGAGAAGAAAGGAAGGGGGAGCAGGGAGAGAGGCAGAGAGGCAGAGAGATACATTGATTTGTTGTCCCACTTATTTATGCATTCATTGATTGCTTGCTGTATATGCCCTGATTGGAAATCAAACTCACAACCTTGGTGTATTGGGACGACGCTCTAAACCACTGAGCTACCCAGGCAAGGCGGCCCAAGCGGTCTTTATCTTTATTCTGTCAGGAATCGGGTGGGAGAAAGGCAAGCGGGGTTCAGAGAAAAGAGGAAAAGAAAGAATGGCGTTTCTTGAGTTGGTTCTCCAGGGAAAATGTGTATGAGCTGCTTCACGAATAGGACTAGTTTTCATGTTCAGTATGTTTCAAATATAAGTTCCAGGCACAAGGATACATTTTATACACTGACAGTCAATAGGACCTCCAGAATCCTAGCAGAAGAGCTGGAATAGCTTCTCCTAGAGGTATCAAGGATCTAACACATGTGCTGAAAAATAAAAATTATACCTCTACCTCCCAGAGGTTCAGAGATGATCAAATCTAGTTCACCATAAACCTAGCCCAACCTTTTTTAATAAGGTGTTTCCTTGCACGGTTGTCACCACCATAGATCAGTCTTATTCTAAAGTCATACTCTCGAAGTGCACGGAGGAAAGAAACATCACTCTCAAAGTGCGGCCCCTGTGATTGCCAGTGATATTTCAGTATGATTAATCCTGATTTAGCTGGTTGGCGATTGTACCCTCAGGACACCCTTTGCCACCTTTGATTCGAATGTCACACAGGCTGCCACTAATCAGGAGGGCCCCAGGAGAAAGCTCAGAGAGGGACTTTGAGAATGTCAAAGAGTCCCGGAGTAAAAGCATCCTGGGTGAAAAAGCTACGAGAGGGAAAGACAGAAGGGACATTGGTCGCAGATGGCACCTTGGGGAGGGGGCAGTCGTGACAGCTGTGTCAAGGCTGATTCGGAGCTATGGACCCTAGAAGGACCAGGGCCTGCACACCAAGAGCTCGGGGGCCTGTGCACATGAATGAGGCCTAGGATAATCTGATCACCACTTCTCTGCGGTGCCACTGTACTCTGCTATGAGATGTGATGTCCTTGAATCTAAGCAAAGAGTTTTTTCAAGGACAAAGTAAGGATTTCTTGGTGTTGGGAGGAAAGGGAAGTTATTGGGTTGTTTTTTCCATTCTCAGCCAGATTAGTCTCTGCTGCACTGTGTTTACTGTCTGGCTCTTTGCAGTGCCCTGGTGTTCAAAAGCTTGGGTGCAAGGGGAAGATTCACCCAGGGTCGCTATGAATGAGACACAGTACTATAGTAGCAAGGTATTACCTAATAAGAGAGGGAGAAATAAATCCTGGCGGCTGAGGTGGGGGGATAATAAGATTGATCCCCGAAGTCTAAGGGCAAGAATTTCCACAGTTGTTTTTCAGGCTTTTCAAAAACAGATTTTATTTATTTATTTTTAAACAGAGGAGAAGGGAGGGAGAGAGGAAGAGATACTTCAATGTGATCGCCCCCTACTAGGGACCTGGCCCACAACCCAGGCATGTGCCCTGACTGGGAATCGAACCGGCGACCCTTTGGTTCACAGGCCAGTGCTCAATCCACGGAACCACACCAGCCAGGGCTGTTTTTCGATTTTTAATGTGGTACTTCCCAAATAAGCTCTAGGTTCCATGTCCCTTTTCTAGATTACTTTCCAATAAAGAAATCTTATGACTGATCGAGAATTCTTTTTGAAGGCCTTAACCTGCTGAGAGGCAAAGCAGAATAAGTCAATCATAGCATTCAGCAGCCACGATGACCCGCACAGGGACATGCCCGAGGGTATGTTACACTAAGAAAACATTTCTGAATTGGAAACAAACGGCAATTGGAAACAAAGGAAATACCCGACTGAAAGAAAAATTCTCTTGAAGGAGAGTTTTTGAAGGACATGACGCCAAGGACACAAATATACCCAAACGTGACTTTCGTGTTACAGATTAGTCGTCTGAGTTAAAATTTTTTTCTCCTATAATTTATGTAATCAGTGGGAGAGGGTACAAAAGAGAATGCATTGAGCAGAGGAACACTTGACTAGCTCATGTGAAATGCTGGGTTGACTTTATCTATTACAAACATTGTCTGCATTAAAAATATTATTCAACCTGGCCCTACAGCCGTGACTCCAAAGGCTGGAGGAAGCTAATCTTATCATCTATGGAAACCGGCCACCTCGTTCTGCTTTTATGCAATAATATCACAAACCCTGGGTAATGCAGTACACTTTCTAATTATAGTAGCAGCATTTGGGGAAAGCTGATAGATATGCGATATCATCCTTATTATTAATAAAAATCAAGCTCTCTAATGAGATTCCCTGCCAAGTGCTTTTGCTGGGAATCTAAATTTCATCAGGTTTTCAAGGCAATATTTCATTTTCCCTTATTAATTATTTTAAAATTTAAGACTCATTTAACATTTGTTGAATCCTTAACGTGTCCTAGGTTATACTAGACACATGCATGCATATTATCTGATTTAATCTTCACCACAACCCTGGGAGTTTATCTTCTGCAAGTTTTACTGTTTAAGAGAATTGGTTGTAACCATAGCATTTGTTTTTGTTTTTGTTTTTTATTTTTATTTTTTAAAGATTTTTAAAATTTATTTTTAGACAGAGGGGAAGGGAGGGAGAGAGGGAGAGAAACATCAATGTGTGGTTGCCTCTCCTGCGCCCCCTACTGGGGACTTGGACCGCAACTCAGGCATGTGCCCTGACTGGGGAATCAAACCAGCGACCCTTTGGTTTGCAGGCCGACGCTCAGTCCACTGAGCTACACCAACCAAGGCATAACCATAACATTTGATAGCAGTTGATTCGTACAAGCATGCATTCAACAGATATCTAGTGAGCTTCTTCCTAAGACAGCAGCAGCAACAATATATTATGGTTATTATTACTAGTATGGCTCTTTATATCATATTTTCACATACATAGTTGCTTTTAATTCCTCTATAAGTTAATTACATGTGCAAAAATTAAAAAATCTTTCTATGGCACTATCTTGTTACTAAATGATTGAAATTACGTGTTTGAAAATAATCTTGATTGACTAGAACTTGATTTAGGTTCGGATCCATAGGAATGTCTCACTTTGTAGAGTATAAACAGATGAAAAGTATTCACCTTAAAGCCTACTGCTTGAGGGAAGAACAGACCTGTGGCAGTTCAGCACTGGGCTAAGGATGTGCTCACCTCTCAGGGCCTCATTGTCTAGCTGGCAAGACATCCCTCCCCTTTATTGTTCCTTACGAAATATTTGGAGCAATACAGAAATGGGCAGCTGCAGACCTACATATCCAAGACTTTGAACTGACAAATACTATGGAAAAAATACTTAAGATATCTCACTTCTGTGACCTCAGAGAATGTAAACTTCAGAGGGAGCAGACATTTTTTGACCTAGAAGAGGGTTATCTGGTTTAATGAAAACTTATTAACCAAAAAGGTTAACAGATCTGGGTTTGCACCCGTTCCTGTTTTTCACACTTGAAGTGTGATCTTAGGCAGAGGCTACAATCCCTGGACTTCACTCTTTGCCACGAGCAGACGCAAGTAGTTTGTTGTATTTCATTCCAGCCCTAATCATCGGTTCTATGTGCTTCCTTCTGGGACGATAGCTGACGTGGCTTGAAGGATGACTATTTGCTAAATATTTTATAGGTATCATCTAATTTGATAGAAATCCTAATGTGATTTTTATCCCCATGTTAGAGATATCAAAGGCTTAGAGAGATTAAGAGCTTTCAAAACGTCACACAGCCAAGCAAGTTGCCAAACTAGGTTGCAAACCCTCGTTCCACATCTCCCACAGCATGTCGTACCTTCATTCACTTATTCATAAATGCGTATTGAGGAGACATTGTGTTCAAGGCACTGTGCTGGGTTACAGGGTATAGTAGCGAACAGCTCAAAGCTAGTGGGAAAGACCAAGAATAACTTAGTAATGGAATGGCATTTGCTGAGTATTATAATACAAGATGCTCTGGAAATCCATATTATTTTTGTCTTATTGACAGAACCATTTGACAATATAAGTCGTTATAACAGCATGGATCCCTTCTTTCCAGCTTTTCAGGTATTTTCCCCTCTAGTATAGCACGGCTTTAGTCTTCCTCAGATAATAATTTTTGTAATATGTTTATATCTTTTACTAAATTTTAGCTCTCTTTAGGAGAGAGTCCATTTCTTTTTCACTTAAAAAAATATTCCCAGCACAGAATTGGTGCTTCCTTAATGGTGCCTCTGTCAAGGTCCAACTACATCTCATTTAGATGTAGCTAACTGAGAGCTACGATCAGACACAGTGCTTCCCTGCTGAAAGGCACACGCCTTGCAGAAGTTGAGCAAATGAGAAACTCAGTCATTTGTCCTGGAGAAATGCTTTTCTTTTAGCCTTGTGTTATTGACCCCTCGTGGTACACATGCCTGTTTAAAATGGTCACTTGAATAAGAAAACTGAACTATCATTTTTAAAAAATCAAATAAATTCTTTTAAAAATTATTTATTTATTTTTAGAGAGAGGAGAAGAGAGGGGGAGAGGCAGAGACACATAGATATGCAAGAGAAACATTGATCGGCTCGCCCCCAACCAGGACCCACCTGTGCCTCGACCAGGAATCAAACTGGCAACTCTTTTGTCCTCAGGACGATGCCCAACCCATGGAGCCACACCAGTCAGAGCAATAATAATAATAATAATTATTATTATTATATAATTATTATTAATAATAATTATATTATTATTATTGACCTCCTTTCCCTTAGATTGTCAAATTTTAAAAAGTGACAACACAACAGTAGCCATCCAGTGTGAATGAATCCAAATTTTACCTATTTTTCTTGTGAGATCAGTAAACAATATATTTTTGGGTATGCCGCAGAGCCTTAGTAATTAGCTTATGTGTGCCAGGAGATGAAAAAGGTTGAAAATCGCAGCTCTGTGTGGTTGCCAAAAGCAGATTTTAAAAAATCTCTGTGATGCAAGGCTGTTTGTTTGTTTGTTTGTTTACCTCTGGAGAGTCTATGATAATTCAGGGGACTCTGTCAATTTAGGTGGGAAAAAAATTGCATCTTTACTTTGCTGACTTTGTAACTGAAATTTCCTATTTCCTTTAGTTATGAATGTGAGCAACCAACTGCATTAGTATTAGCAGAATTGTGGCTTTGTCGCCCATCGAAATCAGAGCTATTTTTGTATCACATTACAGTCGATACAGATGCCTCAGAATATCACTTGCATGGGTCACAACTTTTAAATTATGGTGGTTCCTATACCTACTCTTAGATCCTATTATTGTTATGTTATAAAGAAGACTGTATGAATCTATATTGCACTTTTCTTATCCATATATTGATATATATACCAATTTGTGTTAAATATATATATACACATACACATACACATTGTATATAGTTTCCTGTTTAACGAATCCATTCTATAGGGTGGTAAATTTGGCTTATGAGGTCTGTCCGGGTAGAGTCCAACCATTGTCAATATAATGAGAATGGTTTGTGCAACATCGCTGTGACCTGGCGGCCACAGACAGTGGACTGGCATGCGCATGCGTGAACCACGATGACTTCACTGTATCAGTTGGTGGGGGTGGTAGGCACTGTTGAGTGAGCATGTGTACTGTGTGGCCACTGAATTCAAAATGACTGAGCAAGTAGAAGAATGAATCTGCATCAAATTTTGCATTAAGCTTGAACATTCCTCCATGGAAACTATTTGGATGATCCAGAAGGCTGCAGCTGTCGGCAGCTGGTGATTGGCAGCTTCACCATGACAACATGCTGGCTCATGCATCACGTCTCGTGCAGAGTTTTTTTGGCAAGACATCAAATCACACAGGTGACTCAGCCCCCTTACAGCCCAGATTTGGCACCCTGTGACTTCTGGCTTTTCCCAAAACTAAAATCACCGTTGAAAGAGAAGAGATTTCAGACCATCAACGAGGTAGCTTATGGCTATTGGGGGAACTGTGTGAGGTCCCAAGCTGCCTACTTCGAAGGAGACAGAGACGTCGTTGTCCTATGTGCAATGTTTCTTGTATATTGTATCTTCTTCAGTAAATGTCTCTATTTTTTATAGCACATGGCTGGATACTTGCTGGACAGACCTCGTATCAGATGGTGAGCTTTCTATCACCTGAAGTTACTGCAGATAAAATTGCCCACTTTGTGCGCCAAGAAAGCTTGTGCTGGTGGGGGTAGGGGTGTGTGTGCTGGATGGAATTCAATCAAGGGGAGTCATACATCAGACAGGGAGCTGGGCTTTGACGCTGCCACCGAACACTGAGGCTTTGCACAGCCGAGACAAAGAGATGGGGGAAAAATTCATCTCTTTCCTCAACTTGAACATGTGAGGTTTTGAGTCAGCTGGTTTCATTAAAAAGGGAAGAGCTCCCAGGGGCATTATTCATGTCACCTATCTGGGTTTGTAACTGGGGTGGCCTCAAACATCGATAATTACTGGTTAGGTGAATGAATTGGATGGCTAAGGGCCAGCGTTGATGATCAGGTCTGGCTGGTACCTTGAAAATCCAGAACCTGTCTTCTTTTCCTCACGGGGTTCCTAACCATGGTTTCGTGCTGCACTGGAATTCTCTTTTCATGTTCTTTTTCCCGCTGCTGTATTGTGAGATTATCAAGGGACCACGATTATTTTCATCTTTATGTTTCTCATACAAGATGCTTAATGTCTGGCAAATGAATGAATCAATGAATGAATGCCCATGTAGAGTCATTATTGTTGCAAAACGAATGGTCCCATTTTAAAAATAAATTAAGGAAGAAAATGAGAGCAAATACTTCTGATTTTACTCTACGTTAGTGCCTTTGCAGGATGGGCTCAGGGAGAACCTTCATCCATGCCATGCTGTTAAATTCTTGGCCACAGAGTAACCAGACAAAAACCTCAGAAAGAATCCTATCGATGGAAACGTGAGCAATCTCTTCCCCATTCAGCTCAGTGGAAGCACTGACAACAAATAGTTTTCAGGGTTGCTGGGACCTTGGAGGGTTCTGGTAGTTTCTAGGGAGGTAAAGTATTTTACTTGGGACTTAGCTGAGGAGGAGCGAAGGTCTCCTAGTTAGAAGATGCCAAGGGTTCCTGCAAGGGTGTGCTTCCTTCTCCTCTGTTTACGACACTTGTTCTGGAAGGGAGAGTTTGGAGGGGGACAATGAAGGGTTTATTGTGCACTTTCTATGCATTCCAGATTGCTGAACCTGCAAGGTTTCACTGAACTTTTAGGGCAACTTCTTGAGGTAAGTGCTGTTGTGCACGTTTTAAACAGAGAACAAAGGCTCATTGGACTTCAGTAAATTTCCTAAATTCACAGAGTATTTAAGTAAGCCTTAAACCGAGGGGTTAAGAATGCAAAATAGAATTCACTGTCTCTTCGCTGCCACAGAGTTCTAGAACACTGCCCTTTCCTTCAATAAGCCCCGTTCTGTCGCCTCGCATTGATTTAGCTTTCGTGTCACAGACTCACAGAGATAACAATCCAAGTGGGTTTTGTTGGCTGTATAATAAAGCACTGCAGTGGTGTGCACTAGGTTTGAAGCATAAACTTTTGAGTCTGTTAAACCTGGCTCCATCCTTAACTGTGTGGGACTATCACTTGTCATCAATCCTCATCTAAAATTGTATAATATTGTATGAAGAATCACGCGATATAATGCTTTTAACCCCAGCCCCAAAATATAACTATTACTAATTCTTTTGCAGAATTTTGATATTGGTGGGTTGGGCAAAAAAGCCAAGGTCTTTTGAACAAGTATCTAAGAAAGTTTGGTAAAAGAACAGTTCCTCATTGTGTATACTTTGGAACTGGGAGTACACATCCAATTTCGTGAACTGAGATCAATCAATTAAGGGATTTGGATTTTAACTTTATTTTTTAAATAAAATAATTATTTGGAGGAAGAGCCAAACACTCTTAACAGAACCACTGATTCACTGGACACATATTTATGGAGCTAGAGCTAGAAAATGGCAGAATATCAAAAGACAGACCATATTTTCAAGGATCTTGTAGCTATTGGGGAAGACAAGGCAGGCATGTCAACAACGGGGACACCAGACAGACCCTTGCAGAACTGGAACCAGGCTCCCTGGCTCCCTGTCTACTCCTCTTTCTACCGTACCATGCTCTCCAGTGACCCTCCAGAATTAGGTTGAGTAAACAGTACATGAAGTGTTGTAAGACGGATTTCACAAAAGTCCAAGGTACAGCCTACAGGCTATGTGCAAAGGTTGGGAAGAAGTCATTTTGCTTTGGGGACAGACAGTGGAAGGCTTTTGTGTAAATGCAGTTGAGTTTGTTGTGTAACTTGAATGAATTTTTCTCCTGCTCTCTGCACTACTAAATATTTGATCTCCGGAGTTTGAACTTCCCAGGGCTGAGACCCATTAAAACAGTCCCAAACATCATAGCAGTTCAGCAATGCCTTCATCTCAAGGGATGAATGAATGGAAAAAGGCACAAAGGAAGAGGAACAGAAAAGTAGACTTCGATGCGCCTCCCTAGGTTCTCAAGTGCTGTTGTGCATTGTGTCTTCCTGAAGCGACAGCGGAGCCTGTTCCTTCCCTCTCTTGGGACCAAGGGTGGATCTTCTTTGCGATACACATACATAGAAGCCAGATTTTTCCCCACCTCCAGCACTAGGGCCTTTACTAGTCCAAATGCCCCAGGTGGACTGGTTTATTTGGTCATGCTTAGAATCACTTTAACCAACAAATGCATCCTCTGGACAGGCCTCGGTGAAAGAAGGGGAATTATGTCGGAGTCTATCCAGAACTGTCTGCCTCCTGTCTGTCAGAGGAGAACGTCTTGCTGTTCTTTGGCCCAGAGCTCCTCTGCCTGCGCTCGCCTTTTATTTCTGGAACCAGACATGTGCACACCCAGACATCCACGTAGGACGGACTGCCCCCAAAATCATAGGCACCTTCCTCACCTACTCTCTATGGAATGAATGAGTGAATGAATGAATGAGGGGCAGCGGGCCTTATCCTTGGCATTCCCAATCAACAATGAGTGTCGGCAACAGAGGGACTGTCGGGGGTGGGGTGGGGAGGGAGAGTATTGTTTCTTGCAGAGTCGAGCAGATGTTTGCCTCCAGGAGAGAAAGAAGCAGGGAGCAGGACAGAGATCAAGCAGGGTGTGGCCGAGACAGAAGAGCCACATTCCATGTCCATTTCGCCTACGTTTGCCATCCTGCTCCAACTGAGTGTACATGCCATTGACCTTGAGTAACCGAACTGTGGAAGATATAACAACTGACCCCTAATAAAAAGTTCTTTTCGTCCAAATTTGGAGCAAAAATTGTGAGCGCCGTTCTTGGGGTCAAACGAGATGGCCTTGCCGATGACTGGTGTCTGAAGAGGCCCCATGTGGATCTGTACAACGGGAAGAGAATAATTCCCAGTTGTAAAAATACCTTTGGTCTTCATACGGGTGATGTGCGTACACATGCTTCTGTCAGGTGGTTTTGCTATAAATGATTATTCTTAGGCTAATAGAAAAATTTGCTTTTATAGTGATTGTACGTTTTCCCAGATTATCAGCATGCAAAATCCCACAACTTCAGAAACTCACAAAGATCAAAGGCAGAGAGGCCAGCGGAGACTTCAGACTCACCACGCCAGAACGGCAGTTGGGCTGCCAGGAAACCCCTTTACGGACGACAAGAAAGTGGACTTTCCTGATGACCAAACTGCACTGTGAAAAGTGATATGCAGTTCTAATTCTTGCGTTAGATATTCCTGTTGTTTCTTGATGGCAGTAAAATTCAAATTGTCTCCATATGATTAAAACATGGGCCAATTGAGGTTTGGAGCTGTTTAGTCAATATTAACTGCTGTGGTGTTTAACTGATTTGCTGTTTCAAGTGACAGCCAGAACTATCAAATAAACCCAAAAATATTTATTAGGGAGGCTTCTGAATATATAGACTGTGGCTTATTACACAGGCTCAATAATCTCACTAAAGGCGGAGAAAATATTTTTTTTTCCATGTGCGCACACCCTTCAGTAGCTGGCATAGCATAGACGCATTTAAAATGTTTTGGGAATGCATTAAAAAAAAAAAGAATAACTTAGAGCACGTGGTTTTGAAAGTAAGGATCTGTAATTGTTCAAATATAACCAAGTCACAGATCACACTAACAAACTGGCCATCAGCTTAGATGTTTGGCTTTATTTTGTCAGGTTTTTAATTTATATATATTCAACAGATGCTCAGTCAGTGCTGACAACATGCCGCGCATCGGAAATATTAAAAAAGGCTACGATAGGGTTCTGTCCGCCAGCATCTTGCTCCCAGTCCACTAGAAGAAACACTAGAATTTGATAGCAAGGGCTACCTCTGAGCAAAGCCAAGTGGGTACAGGGCAATGTGAGTCACTAGTTTTGCTTAGGAGGGGCTGTTAGGCACACACTGTACTGGATGAGATGGTGTGCTTGTTATACTTAGCTCTTTATAACTTTCACACATCATCTGCTCAGCGGTTTTGTTTTTTTCTTGCCCTTGTGACAGTACACTAGATCATCTGCGCGACTTCGTCCTGATTCCTTGAAATATGAATAAATGCATACAGTCTGTGGCATCTGACCTCCCCAGCTAGTTTGCCCGCCTGTGGTCCCAGAGTGTCCTCTGGCACGCCTCCCTCTGAATGCTCTGGCTTCTGGGTTTTGCTGCACACTCGAGACAGTGGTCTCATTCCTGGCTTTTTCCGAAAGGAGTAGAACCATAATCATAAAAAAAGGATCACTGGAATCCAAGGAAGCCACATTCAGGTGTAGTTCTTTGGAAAAACATGATCTGAAGAAGGCGATGGGCCTCAGTAGACTAGTAATTCTTGTTTCTGGTTTCCTATCTGCCGTCGGCTGAATTTCAGTGCGTGAGTGGGGATGGCAGATGGGCTTGTAGTTTCCAGCCTTTATTTACTTGTGCGCTGGCCAGAACACAGGATGGAGAAAGTGAACATCAAAAGGTCAGATATTTTTCTTTTTTCTTTTTTTTTCTTCTCCCCCAAGTGCGCACAAGAAGATAACCAAATGTTTGCTCTTCTATCGGAGCATAAGTTTGGGTACATCTACGTGACTAGAGGCAGCTAACCTGGAATCCTATTTCATAACAGAGGCTTACCTGGAGTGTTGTAAACTGTTCTCCGCAGCTGAGATGACATTAAAAATAGACTCTGGCACTGTGTTACATCAGGTGCGTGCACACCAGTGACCTTTGTTAAGCAGTGATTGGGGGAAGCAAAAAAAGGTTAAGTGATTTTTCTACAGTTTTGTATTTCCTTAGCTTTCTTCTGGAAAAATATAATGAATCACTCAAACATGGACTAAGTTTTCCCTGCAATAAATGTTATTATATGAAATGACTGAGTAGATTCAGGATTCTACCTTATGTTTAAACAGGGAGGCTTTCCCTCTCCCAAATGAAATCAGAATGCCAATGTCACAATAATAATGACGACAAAAATAAGGTCGGTCATTCACTGAGCCCATACCATAGCAGACCAACCTAATGATACCTGTTACGTATAGGGGCATATGTTCCAAGATCCCCAGTGGGCGCCTGACACTATACCAAAACCTCTCTATACACTGTTTTTTCCTACACATATATATCTATGATAAAGTTTAATTTATAAATTAAGCACAGTAAAAGATTAACAACCACTAGTAATAAAATACAATAATGATGACACTGAACTGTAATAAAAGTTGGGTGAATATGAACTCGCTCTTCCTTTAAGTATCTCATCGTATTGTACCGGGGGCATGGACACGCCGGTCAAAGGGATGATTCACATCCCAGGCGGGACAGAGTTTGGATGGTTTGAGAATGTCATCACGTTACTCAGAATGACACACAATTTAAAACGTATGAATTGTTTATTTCTGGAATTTTCCATTTAATATTTTCAGACTGTGGCTGACCACAGATAACTAAAACTGCGTAAAGCAAAGCCACAGATAAGGAGGAACTATTGCATTAGGAGCCACGCCTTATTCAGCACTCACTGTGTTCCAAGTACTGGCGTGGGTCTTTTACATGCATGTAAAGCCCTAATCACAGTCCTGAGAAAAGCTTCATTATCTCTGTTCTCCAGAAGCCTGAGAGTCAAGTTATTTCCCCCTGAGCAAAAGTTAGGCCTTCTCTCTACCATCAAAGCTCTAACTCAGAACCGTGTCTGTGACCTGGGCTCATTGTTAGGTGTTTTACAAAAACAGTCATATTTAATTTTTAAAGCAACTTTGAGTCAGGTCTTATTATCCCTTTCATACAAATGAATACCCAAAGCCACACTGCCAAAGCAAGAAGCCAGAATTCTGACCCAACTTGGCCTGACTCCAAAGCCCATGTTTTCCATCGGCTCAATGTGTTGCCTCCAACCGTGTGCTGAGACGCTACCCTCATCCCCAGATTGCCTTCCCAATGGGCTTTCTGGTGCCTGAAATTCCCCTAATAGGCAATAACACCTTCTATTTCATCATTTGGAATATGAGTTGGAAAGAAAAATATTGATGGGATATTTGAAGACGTACCCAAAGAGCCCTGGGTTACCAAGGCTGGAACACAGGTGCAGAGGGCAAGGGGGGCACAAGGAAATGGGGTACATGGGGTAGGGATAGGCGCCCAATGCCAGGAGAACCAAAAAAGTTAAGAAAAGGAGCCTGAAGGTTAACGAAGAAAACATCTACTTTATCATTTTGCTAAGGGCTAGATCAGTGTGCCACGTGGCCCGCTGTTATAAGAAGAAGGAGAAGAAGGGCAGAGGGGGAGGAGGAAGAGAAGGAGGAAAAAGAAAGACTCAGAACTAGAGTTTTTCTTTAAATTTCACTGTAAGATTTCCGGAAAATACTCCTTATAAGTAGATATGAGGTCAAAGAGCTTGTATACGCGTAACTCGGGGTTTTTTCCTTCAGCCTGGCCCTTAAGTTTTGTTTTGGTTTTATTAATTCTCCAATGTTCTACCCACCTAGGCTTATCCCACCTGTCATTCTAAACGGCAGAAAATTTCTTGGTTTAATTTTTCTGTCCTCTTAGGCTCATAGCCAATATTCTTCCCTATCTTATTTCAAGAAAATAAAAGAGTAAAGAATGACCCAATTTTCAACCACTTAATCTTTTATCAGTGATTAATTGCACATGTTCTGCATATGAAAGCTTCCAGTTCCACGCAGCAGCTGACTGACGGCCCCACATAGTGCAGAATGTGGTACTGCCTTGCAGATTTCTAGGAATAGAGCTGATGAGACTCCTCTAACAACTACGATCACCATAAAATTTATCGTCCAAAACAGGATGTTTTTCAGAGTGAAAGAGGGTGCTATTAATAATTACACTTGAATAACAGGCAGAAGCTGGGTTACTGCGTGGCACATGTGGGCATGAAAGAGGAGTGGTCTGGTCTCTAAGGGAGTGTAAGCT
This sequence comes from Mormoops blainvillei, assembly GCA_004026545.1. NCBI lineage: Eukaryota > Metazoa > Chordata > Mammalia > Chiroptera > Mormoopidae > Mormoops > Mormoops blainvillei. The sequence continues at coordinate 38,348 of PVJD01007981.1, read as the reverse complement.
TTTATGATAACACAGTCCTTTGCAAATCACGTAAGTCATCTAACTGACACTGAGCACAACCACAGCCATTTGTTTCCAAGCATTCAGAACTTCCTGTGTGCCAGGACTAAGCTAGACACCATTAAGGATTCACTCTTTCAGCCTAGTGAAAAAGAGAGACACACAGATGACTTACGTCAGTAATAGTTACAGGGCTAACCTACATTTCCCAAGAGCTTGCCATATGACATACACTCTGCTGCTTGATTTTTGTCCATCATCTCAGTTAACACTCAGCTAACCCTCTGAACTAGGTGGTATAAAAATGCTGGGTTTTCAAATCAGGATGTGGAGACTCAAGGAGGTGAACCTGTCCAAGAACTCTCAACATGTAACTGGTGGAAACAGGGTTCAAGTCTCAGTGTGTTTGGGTTCCCGGCCGGAGCTCACAGTCACCCTACTTGGCTGCTGTCCTGCACAGGATGCTAAGATTTATGTCATGGTAGAGGTCACAGCCAAGTGACCGTAGTCCACAAAGGAACCTCTTACTTTTTCCGGGAGTGCACGGGCAGGCTTCACGAAGGAGGTGACCCTTGAGCTGAGCCTTGAAGAATAACTAGAATGTCATCAAGGAGCAGAGGGGCGGGATGGAAACTTCTCAGGCAAAGTGCTTGGCTGGGGGAGCACGTTTCTCCCCAAAACAACAGTGTGTAAAGGGTGGCCATGCACCTGTGTCATGAAAGTGCTCATCTCTGCCCTGCAGACCAGGAGAGGGCCCAAGGCCACAGCAATCGGGAGGCGCCTAAGTCTGCGATCGCACGCAGAGCTGTGTTTCAGCTTCACGGTCACTGTGCAGGCTGGAGGTGGATGCAGACCCTCAGCCCACACGCTGCTCTGGGTTCTTTTGTCCACACGGCCAACGGACTCCGAAGACAGTGCTGTCTGTAAGAAGTAGTTTCTGTGACATTCGAGAATTTTTATAAACTCTCCATATTCAGCATTAAATCAAGAACTGAAAGATGTGAGCAGACCGTCAGATGATTTCCAAGGTTGACGTTCCACCTCAGCAAATTTCGAAAATAACTAAAATCTGCTGTTTTTTAAAAAAGATTTTATTTATTTTTTGAGATGGGAAAGGAGGGAGAAAGAGAGGGAGAGAAACATCAACGTGGGGGAGTCTCTCGCACGCCCCCCACTGGGAACCTAGCCCACAACCCAGGCATGTACCCTAGACTGGGAATCGAACCAGCGACCCTTTGGTTCTCAGGCCGGCGCTCAATCCACTGAGCCACACCAGCCAGGCCTAAGGTGTGCTATTTAAACTGATACTTTTCGAAGCTTAAACTTTTGTTCCTAGGGAAAAAAATAATAAAGTTTCCAAAAGTAGTATTTATTTTCCTGCCGTATTAAACGGGGTATACTAAAGGTGCTTTCGCAGCTGCCACCCCAAAGGACATCAATGATCTCCCTCTAAGCTCTCATTTTTTATTGAGATACAAACTTATTTACATTTATTTAATAAACATCTATAGAAAGCTTGCCCCGTGCCAGCTCCTGTTACAGATGCTTCCCTATCAAGCGTGTCATCCTTATGAGACATTTCTCACCCGCACGCTCTGGGCTCAGTCACGTGAGAACACATGTCTTTCCTCCCCGCAATGGCATTGTTTCTCACTCCTGGCTTTTACCATGGTGAACTTGCTTCGTTAGCAATGGCAAACCACGTAACTAGGTTATGAAATTTAGTATGAAGTAGAAGTAAGTCCACAAGTTTGTGGGGAGGACATGAAGGAAGGTCTTCTGGAAAGCATGCGTGAGATTTGGTACATCGGCTTTGCACCATCCATTACTCACGGATCATTTTGGCATGGTTTGCAGTTCTTGACTGTGTTCAAAGATGTCAGATAAATGAAAATTAGGTAAGTGAGGAGCCACTTTAATGGTACAAGAAATATGGACTTTTAATGCCCATTCAGAGCCTTGTAAGCTGATATTCTGCGTAGCCCTGGGCAATGAGTTTAGGTATGTTCTTTGGGTTATTCTAACTCTGAAGTGGGGAGAATGAGTTTTAATATGTTACGGAGCTATGGTAACAAATAAAGATGTTTGAGGATGGTGTTCAACATGGTAAAAAAAGTAGAACTTCCCAAAATATATCCAAAAGGCTGCGTTGGGTATCTCATTGTACCCACCAGCGCAATAAAAACAGTTATAAGACAAATAATCTCTTTCCACATGAATTCGGCTTAGGAATGAACTGTGTGTTATCATTCTAATTGCGCTTCACTCTAGAAATCATGACATGGGTTAATTAGTTATTGTATTCGCCTTCCAGGCTTAATTTTAGAAGTGCTCTCAAATCAAACCTACCTATCTTTATATGGGGACTCTTTAGTTCAATGTACTTTTGGTTCCAAAGCCAGAAAGGAGTATCTCTCAGCTGTGGCCTCAGCCTTTATAATTCTTCCACTTTCAGCCTGGAGTAGAGGCTCCAAACACAGACTTTTATATCCTTGGAACAAGCCTGTAAAATTTTATAGCCAATTGTAGAACTGTGGTCTGAAAAAGCTATTCAAACATTTTAAATATGAACTTTACCATACGGTAGAATTAAGAGTCATTTATTTTCTATCAAAAGCATCATAAACAGCTCCATACCTCGTAGTAAATCAGGAAACCAGATTGCCAGGGAAGGTACTGGGCCCACTAGTTTGGCTGCTGGAGCCGTTTCAAAAGCTGCTGGATGACCTCCAAAGGCCCCTTCCACTTCAAAAAACTCCCTTTCTTTTCAGCAAGTCATGACTTATGACCAGGTCTTGGGCAACTCAATCCATGGCCATCTGTGAAAGAGCAATCCATTTCCAGATCATTAGGAAAATTACCAAGCCTAGCACTTAGTTGAAATAATGGCCAGAAAATGTTGGAGGTGGGAGATGTGGGGAAGAAGGAACAAATGTCCTGAGAGGAAATTCCACCTAGAAACAATGCACCAACTAACGTAAGTAAGTAGGGAATGCCAGAGTTGTAAGATACTCTACCCACTTGAACGAGTTGTCCCCCAGTTCTTTGTACAAACCCCCACACTCAGACGCTGAGCCATGTATTTAGGTATGTCTTTTACCAGCGCTGTTCCAGTTTCCTAACAGCATTAATTCTGCTTCATTCAACTTATTTATTTAATACGTATTTTTAGCTTTTTACATGTGTTAGTCACTCTGCCAGGCTCTAGGTATACCCCAAAGGACCATGACTATATGAACAGTGCCCTCATTTCCAGTGGTAGAGAGTGAAAACTCAACAAAGAAACGATAAAGAATTGTGTTAGTTTCTAGGTAGGAGGTAACATGCGTATTGCTTTAGATTGGGTGGGCAGGGAAATTTCCCTTGAGGAAATGTGAGTTAAGAAGAAAATAGTTATATGGAGGCTGGGAGAAAAGGAAGAAAGAGCAAAATCACTGGGCCAGGAAAGAGCAGGACCAGTGTTTTCTAGAAAGTTCTAAAGGCAATTGTGCTCAGAGTTGAGTATGAACATGACAGTGGCATAATTTAAGGTATAAAAGCAGGCAAGGGTTAGATACTATTCAGTGCCATAGCTGTAGTGAGAGCTCTGATGTTATTCTATGTGAGTTTTATTCTCTATTAAAAGAATGGCGGCGTTCACCACAATAAAGAGTATCTAATAACAAAGGAAAGTATCTTCAGATAAGTTTTCTTAAAATACCGATGTACTTTTGACACGTTCCTGATCACAGATTCACTCTTTACCAAATAACATGGACACTCCCAGGAGTCCAGCGGAGGGTCCTTCATCATGTAACTTTTTAAACACACCTCCTGCGTCTCCCACCACGTGCTCTATGATCTAGTTACTCCCCTCCACTCGACACTCCCTGAACATGTATTACATGTTTCTTTGCTCTGCTGCTCCTTTCTGCGCCCCTGACTCCCACCCTGACATCCACCTGTTGAAATCCTACCCATCTTCCAGATCCAGCTTAAAGGCCACCTGTTCCATTGAGCCTTCCCCTCGCCCTCTGCCAGAATTTATCTTCCCTCCCTCTGTCCTCCCAGAGGACCTTTCCGCCTCCCCGAGAGTGCCTGCTACATACTGCCTTGACTACAACTATTTATGTACATCAGTCTTCCACATGAGTCCAACTTACTGAAGTGCAGCTAAATGGCAATGATAAGTTTTTGACCCTTTACAGTGCCTAGTAGAGACAATTCACCCATAGGTAAGAAAGGAAGTGGAAGAGAGAATTCTGGAAGCATATATGTTCCAGAATACATAAGAGAATACAATCACTTTGCTGGGCGGGTGACATGAAGATGAAAAGTGGAGACAAAGATTGAGAATGAAACATAGTTATTAAATAATTATTCTTTTACAATGTTTCCAATATGCTATATTTTATGATTTAGGCTTCCTAAACGTAACTCAGGCAATATATTCATTCCACATCAGCCTCATGTTTGACATAAGTGCTATGTCGTAGAGGTACAATTGTCTAGTGAGAAAACATAGGTCTGGTACTGGCTCTTCTTCTAATTTGCTGCGTGACCTTGTACAAGATTGTCTTAACCTCAGAGGGTCTACAATTTTTCCGCATGAAAAATAAATGTGACCTTAAGTGTCCTGCCTTTCGGTGAATGCATAAAACGTTCTATGGACATAAAGTGGGAAGAGTGCTACCATTTTGTGAGCAGGCGAGTTCCTCACATGACCTCTGTAACAACACATAGGCCACGCATATATATATATATATATATATATATATATATATATATATATATATAATTGATATATAATATATAATATAATGAGATGCCACTCATTATAATGTATTTCAATGTAATCTAAACATAGCATTTATAAATTATATTACATCTATGCAATGTGACATAATGCAGCTAAAAACAATGCGTTAAATCTGACTTTTTTATATGGAAAAATGCTCATGAAAGTGAAAACATAAGGTATTAAAAACTTTGAAAGAAGTATATGTATATAAGTATGCATAAAAGTCAACTAGGAAGTATTTATACACACAGTGTAAATTTTAACAGTGGTTACCTTAAGGTGGTAGTTATCTCATTGATTTTAATTTCTGATTATCTATACTTTCTCGTTTTCCTCTAATCAGTGTTGCTTAGAAAGACTTGACTTCAGAATAGGGAAAAATAATCAGACCTGAGATTAGGGTCAGTCAAATAATTAAACCGACTAGAGAGTACAATCAGTTTAATCATGAAGTATCCATAATGTATGTCATATATGCTTCCAGAATTCTCTGCTCATTGCTTTGGTAATTGATGTATATTATAACCTTTTTTCACCTTGCCTTCTCATTTTCCAGTTTAATTCATTTTCACTAGAAGAATAGGATTGACTAGAATCCTAGTTTGAAATGTAATGTCTCTACCACAGGTATTTTACATGGAGTTTCGGTAAATCAACCCAACTTTTGAACTTCATTTTTGAGAGTCATTTTATTTACCGTGAGATCAACGTTCTCTTAGATCTCTTTGGAAGAAACAACCAAAACAGGAGGGTGAAAGCTGACCGACCCCAATCCTGCCTTCTCTGGAAAATCACCACGAGTGCGTGACTTAGGTTGTTTGTTGCTTTCTTTTGGGGTTGGGAGCCTGGTTCACGTTTCTCCTCCTTCCTTACGCACCAGCCACCAGTACGGGGATCACCTCTGCTGATAAGCCCAGTCCGGGACGATTCCTGCCCTTGGAGAATTCACTGAACACAGGAAGGGCTTGTTTAAGAGGGCGAACCATGCTTTAAGGTCAGCTAGTGAGTCCCGGTCGGGTTGCCTGGTGGGCTGGAGCATCGCCTCTACACCAAAGGGTCATGATCCCTGGTCAGGGTAAACACCTAGGTGGTGGGTTCGATCCCAGTTGGGAGGCAACCTATGAATATTTCTCTCTCTCTTTCTCAAAATTAATAAAAACATACCCTCATGAGGATTAAAAAAGATTAAGTCAGCCAGTGAGAAGTCTCTGTTCTTCACAGAGAATTCAGGATCCATTTCTGTGAAGCAGTGATCAGGAGAAAGTCAAATTAGATTAATTACCTAAAATAAAAATGGACTTGGACTTTTGCTCGTAATGGATTTCCAGTCCAGAGATCTTTATGGGTATTAATAGCATACTAGTTCTTGGCAGATGATAATCATTAGTGAGCCAGGATCTCTCTCTCCTCCCGCGATGATTTAGCTTCGTCACTATGTAGTCATCTTTGTCTTAATGTTATGGTGAGGCAGGCAGAAATTTTCCTTAAGTGTGCTCTTGAAGAGTAGCCATTTCCAGGGTAAGTCATCGAGAGGGCTTTTCTCTGCCAACTGTGCGTGGGTTTTTGTTTTGTTTGTTTGTTTCTTTGTTTTCAATGTGGGTTCTGAATTAAATATAATCACATTGTTTCAAAACTTATTTTTAGGGCCCAAGTGGGAAAACTGTTCTGAGAAGGAGCTCATTAGCTGCAAAAACTTTTTAAAATTAAATTTATTGGGGTGGCATTTGTTAATAAAATTATATAGATTTCAAGCATAGAATTCTATGATACATCATCTGCATATGGCATTGTGTGTTCACCACCCAAAGTCCAATATTCTTCTATCACTATGCATTTGACCCCCTTTACCCTTTACTACCCCTTTCCTTCTTGTAACACCCATACTGTTGTCTGTGTCTATGTGTTGGTGTCTGTTTTTCTTGTGTGTGCGTTTGTTGCTTTCTGTTTTATATCCCCCATATGCAATTCCTTTCCAAACTACAGGCCTCCTCTCCGCTTGTACTCTTGGGTTTGGTGTTTTTCAAACCAAGGACTGGCCTTATTCCTGGGTAGATTAGGTTCCCATGTATCCATTGCAAACTTTTAAGGAGTCCTCCGCCAGCTAGGAACTTCATTCTTTTCCTTGAATCCCCAAACTGCAGTCTCTGTTGAGTACATTTCCCCTGGTTGAATGAAGACTACTTGTCTACCTAAGGCCAGCCACGCACCCGAGATCTTAACCCTTGGCTCACAGCTGAGGTGCAGATGACGACAGCAGCTAAGGGTGGAGAGCGGAAGGCAGCTCTCAGAGCCTCCGTGCAGGGATGGAGAGTGAGTGCCCCCTTAAGCCTGGCACTCAGGCAACACGCCTGCTCCACCCTAGTCCTGGCCCCGACATGGGTCATGTTTACATGGCAGGCAAAGAACCTTCACCTAGATTGTCTGATTTCATTCTCACGGCAACCTTAGGAATTCAAGCAAGTATGATGACTTTGCCCCAAAGTCGTAAGGAACCTACATTTTCAGTTAAAGATCTTGAAGGTAGTTGACGGACTGGAGCTTAGAGCTTATTTTAATGCCATACTCTCTCTACTAAACCATGTTCTTTTTTTTTTCTTTTTTTTCTTTTTTTTTTTTTACCAAATGAAAGGGAAACTACCAAAATGGGACAGGAACCGGGCAGGCCTGACAAACCACACGGGAATTATCGCTCTTTCTTATTCCAGCCTCATGGGGCCAGGGGATGACCATGACCCTAAAGGAGTCAACTGGCAGAGGGCAGCTTCAGAAACAGATATGTCAGAGAATCAAATGGAGATGAGCAAGGTGAAGGGAGAAGGGGGAGGCACGGAATGGAAGAAGGTGGTTTAGAAACTCGGCTTGATATAGAGCCTATTCGGGCCACTACAGCAAAAATATAGAAGGTAAGTCGAGCCCTGCTATACGAATGGAGTGCCTGCCCCAACAAAAGCACTGATTTCAAATACATGTGGTACCAGCACATGCACAAGCAGTCCCAGCAGCAAGGTTTGATTAAGTAGGAAAATTGGCAATTTCTCATTAGCCCTTTGTCACATCTTTTTATTTTTCCTAAATAATGTCTGCATAGCTATGTGGTTGGATACTTTGTCTGAACATTTTCTTATTTTCTTTTGCCTCCTTTCCTGCATGAGATTAACGAACATATCCTATGCCAGATAAGTGACTTTTTCTTCAATTAAGGATTATTTCCAAAGTTTCACATTCCAGAAATTGTGCTTTCAAATGCTTATTCAGTGTAATTATAGATTACGAGGCAATGTGCAAGTAGATACAGGAAATTATTTTTTTTAGGGCTCACCCAGGCAAAACAAAATCCTAAAATCCCATAAATGAAGATTGTCATCACCATCGAAATAAGAAGGTGTGGTGAGGAGGAAAAATAAAATACAAGAGATTTTAATGGAGCAAATCTAATGTGAAAAAAACATCAGCACTGGAATCCAGAGACAGTTATCTGAGAATTAGATTTTCCTAGGTTTTATTACTCCTGTGGAATTCAAGAGCTGCATATTTGAAAGTATATAGCTCTTGAATTCCAAAAGGCAAATATATATATTTGGTCTTTGGATCAAAGAGAAGAAAAACGTATACTAGTTTTCTTAATAAAGTTTTATTCAAATCAGACAATAGAAATCTAATATTTTTTAATTGTTATGATGAATTACACCAGTGGTTTTCAAGTGTGATTTCCTAACCAGTATTATCAACATTTTCTGAAAATTTGTTACAACAGAAAGGCAAATTCTCAGCCTCCAGCCCGCACCTACTGAATCGGAGATTCTGTGGGTGGAGCTCAGCAATCTGTGTTTTTTTTTTATAAAGATTTTATTTATTTATTTTTCGAGAGGGGAAGGGAGGGAGAAGGAGAGGGAGAGAAACATCAACGTGAGGTTGCCTCTCGTGTGCCCCCTACTGGGGACCTGGCCTGCAACCCAGGCATGTGCCCTGACTGGGAATCGAACTGGTGACCCTTTGGTTCACAGGCCAGCACTCAGTCCACTGAGCCACACCAGCCAGGGCTGTGCTTTTTTAAAAAATTGCTTTTCTTATCCTTACCAGAGGACATTTTTTTCATTGCTTTTTAGAAAGAAAAGAAGGGGGAGGGGAGGTCAGAGAGAGAGAGAGAGACATTGATGTGAGAGAGAAACATTGATTGATTGCCTCTTCTAGGTTCCTGACCAGGGATCAAATCCGCAACCTAGGTATGTGTCCTGACTGGGAATCAAACCCACAGCCTTTTGGTGTACGGGATGATGCTCAACCAGTGAACCACCTGGCCAGGGCAGCGATCTGTGCTTTAATGAACTTCAGATGGTTCTGAAGTTTGAGAGCCACCACACCACAGAGTCTCCTTGTCAACTACAAATAGAAATCTGCTGAAAGGTACTAAATTATTAATATAAATACTTTATTTTTGAAGAAACACCAAATCAAATATCTGTTCTTAGTAGTGTATTCTGTAATTAACATTTCTTTAAAAATCAGAAGGAGAAAGCTGTGTATTGAAAATTTGATGTCAGAACCCATATTCAGAAAACAGCCACTTACATATCTAAATTGACAGAAACACCAAAGCTAAGTTCCAAAAGCAGAGACAGTTTAATGTTTAGATAAAAGAATATTTCATCCTAAGCAAAGTTTTCCTGAATTCTAAAACAGTTAAATTCAGAAAACATTTTATTTTTAGCAAAATATAAATTAAGAATGCATTGGTTATTTATAACATAAATATCATTTATTACAATAAATTCAAACCATTTTTATTTTCAACATACTCAGAACGGAAATTTAACAAAATCTTAATTTACCTATTCATGCTCCATTCTTGTATACGTCTCACTGTGAAATACTTTGACATCGACGTGAACTTTTTGTAATACTTTAAAGCTACCCCCCGTTCAGGGCCCTGGAGAGAATTACCCATGTCTAGACATGTGCTCAGTTTGGATGTCTTTGAGCATCACAGAGGTCAGACAAGTACGGATGGTTGGCACTAGCTAATTCTGCACTTACAACTGCTCCCTCATCCTGCAACATGCAAGGGGATGGTCCCAAGACACAGATGGACATGGGGGCCAAGTGATATCTGTATCATTTCCCAAGCACATCTTCCATCCTCGAAGGTCTGTGTTGTTCCTCCCATCCTCCCCTTCCCCAGACGTGCCATTTGGGCTCACTTGTCACTTGGTTTTACTTGTCAGTTGAGAGCCTAGCCACACTTGAAAGCCCAATGATATGTCATGCTATGTGACAACTCGTTTTTGGCTGACCCAAACGAAATTATTTGAAACTCCCGTAGCATTTCATCCACTCACATGATATTCATATTATAGTTACTCAGGTAGAGATGTCAAACCCTTATGACACTTTGATTTATTTCCTTGAAGAACATGTCTTAGCTATTTTTGCATTCCTCTATTGCAGTGTTTTGTACATGGAAATAAGAATGTGTGCTCACCTGTTCCAGTTTACAACCTGCGTTCACTACAAATCTCATTTCGTTCTCACATTTACTGTGTGAAGTTAGTATCATTATTATGTCCTTGTTCTACATAAAGGACTTGAGAGAAAGACTTGAGAAAGCGTTTTTCTTTAATGTCACCCTGGGTCTTCTGACTCCAAATCTGTGCCCCTTCCAATGTACATTTGTCTTCAAAACTTTTTGTCAAATTAATTGAGAAATTAAAAAAATAAATTAATTCCCACGGTAGTCAGGAACCCTACTGCCAAGTTGACATTAAAGCTTTCCATTGCTTTCCACAACTTTCTAGACTTCTCTACAAATCTCTAAGCTGCTCCCCAGACAGTGGTGGTGACAGGGACCATGAGTATGGGATCACGACCGCCATGTAGAATCTGACACCTGTGACCTGGGCCACTCCCCTCCCCTCCTATGAAAGTGTCTGAAGGGAAAGGAGAAGAATCTTCTAGTCTAGAAAGTGCCAAATAGCAGACAGACCCCTACCTGAGTGTAAATATTTCTCCCATCCAACCCCAATCCCTCTCAAGGGACTGAATACGTTATTTTTTTATAGTCTGGACAACATTACCCCAATAATCAATGGCCAATCATTCTGTTAAAACAATGTGACTTGAGTATCTCAGCTGAGAACTGTAAACTAGCTTCTAAGTAGGATAGGAAGGAGCCGAGGGGAGTACACAGGGAGGCTGATACACAAAATTCTCACATGAGAAACACCATCCCCCGCCTCACCCCATCTTAAGCTTGTTTAAAAATGCAGATGCCCAATCTCTGCCCTTGGGCTTCTTACTCATTCAGGTCCACAAAAGAGCCTTGAAATCTGCTTTTTAAGTAAACTCACAGGTGATTCTAATAAAAATGATTCATAGATCCCAATTTGAACAAAAAAGAGATACAATGTGCCTCTGTGAGTCTGGCCTGGGGACCATTTGTGTGATCATTCTAACCCTGCTGTTTCCTCCCAAGACCCTTTTATAGACGATGATCTTATTAACTTTCATAAGCGCCCTTCAAGTTTGCCATGCGTTTGGCTGGAGCCCATAAGAATTTATGGTGCAGCATCTGTTAAGAATTCCAGATTCATTTGTTTTATCATCAGTGAAATTGAGGTCTCAGAGCCTGGGTGGAGGCAGGTTGGAAACAAATCAAAACAAAATAATTGACTGAGAAATGACCTACTAATTAGAAGCATTGTTCAGAAAGCTTCTATGAGACTGAACAGTGGAGTAGCAGGTGCTTTTATGCCCGTGCTTTCGATGAGCAAACTAAGGAACAGAAATTTCCTTGCCAAAGGGCATGGGCTGAAGAAGCATTAAAGAAAAGAGGAAGGCCCTGGCTAGTGTGGCTCGGTGGGTTGAGTGCCGACCTGAGAACCAAAGGGTCGCTGGTTCGATTCCCAGTCAGGGCACATGCCTGGGTTGTGGGCCAGGCCCCCGGTAGGGGGTGCATGAGAGGCAACCTGACATTGGTGTTTCTCTCCCTTTCTCCCTCCCTTCCCCCTCTCTAAAAATAAATAAATAAAATCTTTAAGAAAAGAAAAGAATAAACCCATTTTCTCTACCCCTGAGACTTCAGACAACACCTCTAGCTTCCTACTCTTTGCATTTAATGTCACATACCTATAAAGTTTATTGAATTGCTCTCAAGAAATGTTGACCTTGAATTCTTGAATGTTTTTTCTTTAGAAAGTAACTTTCGTACTTAGCTGGATTATTCTAAAAATGTAAATTTGCTCACATATAATCAGTCTGTACCTGACTCATTGTCATTGTGAATTCCCGTAAATCTACTGGCTCAAGTTATAAAATATGTTATACAGAATATACACATATGTAACCATAAGTTTATAATTTTAAAATTGCTCGTATTGTTAACTAGCCAATTTACTAGTTTGTGAATTGGTCAAACTTGACATGAAGACTAAAATCCCAAACCGTAATTTCACCACGGAATATGTCTCATGGTGCTTTGGTTTTCAAGTTAGGACCACAACCCTGTTCCAGCAACATTTGTGTAAATAGTAGAGCCATCTCCCATCATCACTTGTGTGTGTGCATGTATAAACTTCATTTTTTAAATGCAATGTCCAAATGGCGGGAACCAAAACTGAAAAAAAAGTCTGTCTTCACTATTCAAGGGTGGCACGACATATCTGTGTGTGTCATTGTTGGAGAAAGTTATGTTTATAGTCAAGAAGAGGAATCTAAATTAGGAACACACTAAGATTTCCTTTTTGTTTTCTATTTTTTTCTTGTATGACATATGACAGAAGAAACATGTTTTCAATTTGAGAACCTCTCTTTGTTGAAATAAGTTGCGACAACATCTCTTTCATAGCCAAGTCAATTCCATGTTCATTTTCTGGAAAGGAACTTCTATTTGTTTTGATATCGACACTGCCAGGAATGTTTTTAAAGTGCAGTTAAAGAAGAGATCTTGGCTTTGCATAACTTTGTAAAGGAAAATAAGAAAGGTCTACTCTAAACCAAAGACTTATTTTGGTGCCTACTGTAAATACGGAAAAAGAATAATTCTTTTGGAAAATTTATGTAAATGTTTCAAATACAAATCTCATTGCTTATTAGTTAAATACTGAAACTGAGTGAGGAGAACTGTGTGGCATTTTACTAAGAAATATACATCAGAAACAATAAAAAAATCTTTCCAAGTAATTTCTTATTACTATTGCTTTCTGCAATATTATGTGTTTTAAAAATAAAAAAAAATACTGTAAACTAATGTAAAAGCAACTGGCAGAGCTTAATAACCCCAATTCAAGTTTAATTTAAACTCAGAGTGAAAACTCATTGAGTCTAACTTAGTTCCAAATGGGGTACCTGAAATTTAAAGAAGAAATTGTAGTAATTTTTGATATATTCTCCCTTGGGCCCAGATATTTAGTTGTTTTTACTCCAAAGAGTTAAGTAAAAAGAATTTTTAAAGTCTTCTGCATATTTTAATTAGAGTTCTATTCTTTGACTCCCTCCCTCTCCCATCACCACTACAATACTAACTAGGTCAACCAGGGATGCTTGGCAGCCTTTGGGACTATGGATTCATTGTGTGGTTTCATGGTTTCTTTAAAAAAAGTTTTGTGACCAAACCAAACCAAACCAAACCAAAACTATGATCCTCCAGGGTTTGCGGCTTGCCTGAAATCCGAACAGGAAATGTGGACTGGTGAGGTGGTAACGTGACCCGCTGTCATAAAGGCTTCATTCCGTTTGCCAAATGAAACCAGAAAGTTCAGTCAGAAAAGGGAAGGCAGATCCATTTACAAGACTAGTAAGAGACTACATTCGGGAGGAAGGAGGTGGAGGGCAAACTAATATGCAAAGAGAACTTAGCCAATTCTGTTGTTCTTCCCAGTAAATCAAACTGAGTTACCCAGGGATTCAAATTTTTAGCTGATCTTTCATGCTGCCTTGATGAATTTGCTGGTCTACATCATTGAGCTCGTAGGTTTTCTTTATTGCCTGTATTCTCCAGAGAATTCATTTCCTAAGGTGTGTGGTTGTTTGCCATTGGAAAAATAGAAGCATGTTAAAGTATTACTTCCACTGGACACTGAGCAGTTTGATTCACCTTTCTTCTTACTTTGGGTGGGGACATTGTGTTTCTTGGGCATCACCACTGGTAGTGTTCTCTGATTTTACTGAAATGATTTTGGTCTTGCCTCTTTTTTCCCCCCAACATAGCATGCAACACCCAAGCTCAGATGTTGTTGAAACAACACAGTAAATGTGAGAAAAGAGTTACCCTTTAGAAAGTCCCCCCCAAAAGTTATTGTAAAGTAAGTTGCTAGTGAGTGAAACCTTAGGTTCACATTTACTTCTACTGTGCAACCTCAGGTTTATTTCCATTCAAGTATGACCTTGCAGACTTAGATTTTGTAGGAGAGAGAGAGACAGAGAGACAGAGAGAGAGAGAGAGAAGGAGAGAGAGGGAACACAGGATGTTCTAAGCATTATACTTTGGCCAACATAAAGATTCCCTAACCAGCAGCAGATCTGAAAAAAAAATTAATCCACTTTTCTCCATTTTCTGGAAGCCATTGGTGGACAGCTTTCACTAGGTGAACAAATTTCCAGTCATCACAGCGCCCCCCCGCCCCCACCGCCACCCCACAACCTGCTTGCTTATCTTTACCTGCCTGATAGCTGGGAACTACTTGGCTTTGCAACCCCCGTTTTAGAAGCCAAAGGAACAAAACTTGTGGCTGACTTTAGCTGTGAAAGATTAAAGTGGGAGATAGACCCAACATCCACCCTGAGGCTGCTAGCTAAGGTAAAGAGGTCATTGTTGGTATAGTTACGTAAAACAAAGAAGACAGGTCAAGGAACTTATCGGGAGTTCAATCACAGCCCAATGATCAAAATGTAAGTTTAGTTTTGGACTCATATCAAGTGATCTTGTTGAATGTTAGAGGTTTGTATCTTGTTGACTCTAGGACATACCACAAGGACTATTCCAGAACTGTCCACTCATCTTTGTCTCCTCTTTCCACACCCTCTTCAGCAGCCCCTCCCCACCAGTAGTTCCAGGGTCCTGCTTCACTAAGTTCTAAGTAACTGCCCTGAGCTCCTTTAACATTACGGGTCCTCCTACCTGCATATTCCTGCTAGTCCTCTACTCTTCTGCAAATAAACATTTCCCCATAGGTTTATCCATTGACAGCTCCTTTTGTCCCATCTCAGAGAATAAGTACATCTTCCTCTTCCAAGGGCTACATCTGGGTCCCAGAACTCTTGATTGCATCACATCAATAAATAGGTGACGTAATCTTAGGAAAGCACCAGGACTGTGTAGCGGAGTTATCGTTCTGCTATTAGGTTAGCTAAGACTAGGTTCTTCTCTGAGAATTTACTTCTTGGGTGATAATGTTGGGCATTACCAGCTTGCAGTTTTTTTTCTCTCTCTTTGCTATTGAACCCTAGCCAACAACGGCAATTTTTTTTTTTTTAACATTTCTCCTATTTCTGATCCTTAACTCAGTCCTGGGTTCCTGTCAAAATTGATTCTTAGTCCTGAGGTGTCTAAGGATTCCAAAATTGATTCTAAGGTGTCTTAGTCCACAGGATTCACCCTCTCCTACACCCAGTTCATGCTGTGGAAGTTCCCAGGCTTGAAAAAAACAAAGCTAGCTCTTCCAGACCCCACAGTCACCTTAGGAAACATAAAAGTACAGTCCTCAAAGGAAGGCCTGGTGAGGTCTGATACTGAATCCAGACTCCATCACTTATTGACTGTGTGACCTTGGACTTTCAATACCTCACCTTAGGCATAAAGATTGAAGAAAACCAGGGCTGGAGAGAGGAGATGATGAGAATGCCACTGGTATAACATTTAAGAGGGTATCAAAAATCTAAGTAATCGTGACAAATAATATTTTCATGCAATATTGTAAATAATCAAGATTAATATAAAAATCCATGATGAACAAAATATATAAAATTGAAATAAAGAGGGTGTCAGCATTGTATGCCTAATACTCAAAGTCAAATCTGCTGTCAATGGATCTTGAGAATATCATGCTAAGTCAAGAACCATTTGATTTCACACATATGTGGGATCAGGGTCTGTCTGGAAAGAGTCCAGCCATTGTTAATATAACGAGAACGATCTGTGCAACATTGGTGTAACCTGGCAGCCAAGGAGAGTGGACTGGAATGCGCATGTGTGAACAATGAGGACTTCACTGTACCAGTCAGTGGGAGTGGTAGATTCCATTGAGTGAGCATGTGTGCTGTGTGACCATCACATTCAAAATGCCTAAGCAAGTGGAGCAACAAATCTGCATCAAATTTTGTGTTAAGCTTGAATATTCCTCCGGAAACCTTCCTTCTGAATCATTCAGATGATTCAGAGGCTGCAGCTATGGGCAGCTGGTGGTTGGCAGCTTTGTCATGATAACGTGTCCACTCATGCATCATATCTTGTGCGGAGTTTTTTGGTGAAACATCAAATCATCCAGGTGAGTCAGCACTCCCTACAGCCCACATTTGGCACTCTGTGACTTCCGGCTTTTCCCAACACTAAAATTACTTTTGAAAGGTAAGAAGAGATTTCAGACCATTGATGAGATTCAGGAAAATATGACAAGGCAGCTGATGGTGTTTGGGAGAACTGGGTGAGGTCCCGAGGTGCCTACTTTGAAGGGGACTGAGATGTCATTGTCCTATGTACAGTGTTTCTTATATATTGTATCTTCTTCAATAAATGTCTCTGTTTTTCATAGTACATGGCTGGATACCTTCTGGGCAGACCTCATAAAACCAAAAGCAACAAACAAGACCAGAAAACAAAAATTTGGAGACACAGACAATAATGATCCTATCTTTAAAATTTGGATGTTTTTATTCATCATGGATTTTTTTCACACTGCTGTGTGGTTTTGTTGGATTTTTCAAGATTTTCTTTTAGCATTTTACTGGAGTATTAGGTATCTCCATTACTGAGGTTTTTTTCTGCTCCCGTTACAACTTTGGGTTTAAGAATGTGCCTTACTTGCCTCACCCTAGGTCAGCTCAGTCCTCCCTTGAGGACTGTTGTGATAGATTAGTTTCCAATGACCAACACGTAATTCTAACGTGAGAATAAAGAGTTGATGATTCAGGTAAGAGAACCATTGTTTTCTTCTACTTGTAAAACGAGTCAAGAATTAGTTCCAGTCATATTATCGTGAGTGCTTCCCTGCTCAAGCCTCCAGTCTGGGTGCCTGTCTAGACATGCAAGTAAAACAAGTGCTTGATGCCATGGCTCGATCCAACTCAGCACTTCGGTCAACTTCTTGCCTTAAAGATTTAGGTTATTCAGTCAACATTGTTGTTGTCAACTGATGATGGCTCACCATGCAATCAACCCACGAAGGAACACAGGGCCATATCTATGAAGAAAAAGAATTGTGAGAGAGTTGACTGGAAGAAATAGTTTTATTTGTAACTCCCTGTAATCGTTAGTTCAGACATAAAGTCCAGCAGGAGACAGAGTGGAGTAGATACTGGCAGTGTTTCTCCTCTGTTGACATAGACACGGCTTGCCAGCTGATGGGGAAGACTTTGCGGCCTTTCAGGTAATTTAGTTAGCCGTGCTGTCTTTTTATGTCGTATCTGTCAAGGAGTATGAACAGCAATGGGAGTAGTTAACTTTCATTATTGCTCCAGTGCTGCAGATTCATAGTGTCGCTTTGTGGGCAGCGAAAGTAGGGCAACACACAAGTGAGATCAACTCGATTCCCTCATTAGCTGCTGTTTGAAATTCCTCTACAAACTATGTGCAATGCAAAGGATTTGTCTGAATATAATGGCACACAAGCACCCCTTTTCTTCAGATTAAAAGATACTTCGGGGTTTTCTTCGATCCTAATAAATCTATTGAAATATTCCAGCTATAATTAAATAGAGAGAAGACAACAAGGGAAAGGAAAGAATAAGCTAATTTTTCATTAGTTCAGGGTATATTACACCTTGGATCGAAAGGTGCCAAAATCCTCAGGGGCCCGAGGGTGTAATCAGACTCCTTTCTGGAATAAGCCAATTCTGAGTGGCGATGCTAACGTCGCTGCCTGGCCTTGGCAGTCGGAATGTCTCGGGAACTGGAGAATGGATAGGGAACTCACCACTTGCATTTGGCGTCATTTATTTCCTTGGTGCTCAAACAAAATCAATAATGCTAAGTCTTCGATTTGAAAACTGAGAAGTGATTGGTAGTACCATTGGACGGCCCACTTCTGAAAGATTATCACAGGGCAGGAATCACGCTATATACCCGACAAGAAATCGACCTGAATATTTTTCCATAGGTTAGTTTGAATCAGACATTTTAGCCCTGGGAGGAAGCTTAGAAATGAAACTTGCTCAAGTTCACCCAACCATTTCGAATAGAACCCAGATATATAGACCACTTTCTCCAGTATTCTTCCTGCCACTTAGTTCTGCCTGTTTATAGGGAATGCTCTTTGCCACATTGAATACAGATAAGAATATCATGGGATATTTTTCACAAGAAGTAGAAAAAATATTTGCATAAATTGTAGATAAAGAGAGTCAGAATATTTATGTTATAGACATAGGGGTCCTACATGGACATGGTACTTACTGATTTTAAAAGCTTCCAAATGTTGAAATATTATATGATTCAACTTGATGATTTGTAGGTGTTTAACCTGGATATGCCAATTCTTCCCTGTACACACTGTTCCCTGCCTGAATCACAGAGTCGGCCTTGGTTAATTCCATGCCTACAGGGTGTGAGGCACTGAGCTCAGTACAGTGATGATTAATATCAAAAGGGGGCAAGAGTTCAATGTCATATTGTATGCAGATGATTACATCAATGCAGATTTTACTAATGTACTTATTAAACTGGATGTGGGACACGACCTACAAATACACAATTACTTAGACCACCTAACACTCATTTTTGGAGTGCCTTTAATGCGGCTACTAAATTAAGAATTAAAAGTGTAAAACAGAATTGTCAGTACCCAATTATCTTCTTCAGGAAAACACTTTGTATAGAACACAGTCCCATCAACAGAATATCGTTGTCTGTGGACAATATGTGCTTTGGGCCTTTTATTAAAACAAGGTATTTTTGCTCTTCTCTTGAGTTTCTTCAACTTTCTGACACACGGACCTGACAACATCACACTTTCCAGTAAGAGCATTTCAATGTCTAGGAAAATCAAATAAACATCTTCATTTGTACATCTGCAACTGGAAGCATCCCAGGAATACAAGAGATTTCCAATGAAATTGTAAGAACATAGCGAGATCAGAAAAGTTAACGTAACAGCCAGGAAACCAGCAGGCCGGGTGGAGTGACTGAATCGTACGGGAGTCGCATATTTACCTTTATTTGTTTTTTTGAGCTGCCAAACTGTTTTCCAAACTGACTGCACCATTTTACACTTGCAGCAGTCCTGAGTTAACAGTTCCTGTTTCAACACGTACTTGTCGACACTTAGTATGGTCAGCATTTTAAATTTTATCCTTTCTAATAGTGGTATCATTGTGATCTTAACTTGTTTCCCTATTGACTAGTGATGTTGAGAATCTTTTTATGTGATTATTTGCCTATATATATATATATTAAATATATATATATATTTTAGTGGAGTGGTGATTTAAGTCTTTGGCCCATGTGTTGGATTGTTTTCTTATTGAATTTTGACTTGTTAGGTTATAGGCTGGAAACAACAAGTCTTTTATCTGATATGTGCTCTGAAAATGTTTCCTCCTAGTCTGTGGCTTATCTTTTCATTCCTTTACCAATGTCTTTTATAGTTTCTTTTGAAGAACCAACATTTTAAAATTTGATGAAGCCTAATTTATCAAGTTTATTTTCTTTTTTAAGTTTTACTTTTGGTATATTATCTAACAAATCTTTGACTCTCCCAAATTCAAGATATTCTTTTTATCTTTCCTTAGAGGAGTTTTATAGTTTTATGCTTTACATTTATATCTATCATGAGTATATTCTTATGGAGGTGTGAGGTATGACTCAAGGTTCATTTTTTGTATATGAATAGTGAATTGTTTCAGCACCATTTATTGAATAGTCCATTCATTCTCCACTAACTTGCCTTTATACCCTTGTCACAAATCTTTTTATATATGTTTGGGTCTATTTCAGGACAATCCAGTCTTTTACATTGATCAACTTGGCTATATTGACACTATTACCACACTATCTTCATTACGGTAGCTTGTTAAGAAGTTCTGAAATCAGACAGTATTCACTACTAACTTTGTTCTTTTTTCAAGATTATTTTGCCCGTTCTGGATTCTTTTCTTTCCATATGAATTTTAGACTCAGCTTTACAGTATCTACAAAAAATAACTTGATGGGGTTTTACTGAAATTGAACTGAATCAGTAGGCCCACTAAAGTAGAGTTGGCATCTTAGTATTATTTCAACCTGTGAACAAGATATGTTTCCCCACTTATTTAAATCGTTTTTAAGTTATGTCATCAATGTTCTGTAGTTTTCAGTGTACATGCTTGCACATCTTTTGTCAGCTGTATTCTTAAGTATTTCATATTTTGTTACTACTGTAAATGATATTGTTTTTTAAATTTCAATGTCCAAATGTTTGTTCCTACTGTATAAAAGTACAATCAATGTTGATATACTGACTTTGTATCCTACAACTTTTTTAAACTCATGTTTTGGTTTGGTTACATTTTTATAGATTCTATCAGATTTTTTTGCATGGAAGATTATGTCATTAAAAAATAAAGAGATTGCTACTTCTTCATTTCAATCTGGATATCTCTCTACTTTCTTTTCATTAGTGTTAACATGGCATATCACTTTTCATTCATTCATTTTTAACCTATTTATGTCCTTATATTTAAAGTGTCCTTACTGTGGAAAACATATAGCTTCTTTTTCATACAATCTGCCAATATATTTCTTCTAATGCATTGTTTCAAACATTTACATTTCATGCAATTATTGATATATGGTTAGGTTCAGTCTATCATGTCACAATTTGTTTTGTATTTACCACCTCTTCTATGCTCCACTTTATGCCTTTTCCTACCTCTTTCTGGACTGAGATTTTTTTATGAATCCATTTTATCTCATTTGTTGGTTTATAGCTGTGATTCTTTGTTGTTGTACAGATTTTAAACTTATCAGAGTCCACCTTCAAGTGATAGTATACAACTTTATGTATAACATAAGAACTTAAAATAGTATACTTTTATTTTTCCCCTCTGGTCTGTGTGTTATTATTGTTATTTATTATACTTACACATATACTACTTTGTGTAGTACCTTAGACATTATTTTTATTTAAATAGTCACTTATCTCTTAAACTGATTCAAATAATAAGAAAAAAGTCATATATTCACTCATTTCATTACCATTTCTGGTGCTGTACATTTTTGTATCGATGTATACTTCCACCTAGTGTCATTTCCTTTCCTGAAAATTCTTAAAGAAAATTCTTAATTTTCTTTAACATTTCTTATATTGTGGGCACGTGGTGGTGAATTCTTTCGGCTATATATTTGTATATCTAAAAAACTCTTTATTTTGTTTTAGTTCTGAAAAACCATTTTGCTGGGTATAGAATTCTAGGTTGATGGAGTTTTTTTCTTTCAGTTCTTTAAAGCTACTGTTCCATTATCTTGTCATTTGCGTTCTTTCCAAAGAGAAATATGCTCTCATCCTATAGTTCTCTATTACTTTTATCATTTGTGTTAGTTCTTAGTTGATTTCAACAGATTGCTTCTTTTATTCATTGTGGTTTATATTTTCTTATTCCTTTGCATGTGTAGTAATTGTTGGCTTCTAGACTGTGAATTTTACTTCATCAAGCACTGAGTGAATTCTGCACACCTTTAAAAGTTCTTGAGATTTGTTTTGGGGAGCAGTGAAGTTATATGGAAGCAGCATCATCCTTTTGGAACTCGAATCCATTTGGATCATTCTTTTCCTTGCCCTGTATAGTTTCCTCTCATGAATGATCTGATTGGTACTCTGCTGAGCACTGAAAGGTGACCCTGGGAAGGCATCTGGAGTCCTCTCTCCATGTTGCTCTCTTCTCTTACAGACTCTGTCTTGAGAACTCTAGGTTTGATCTCCCCAGACTGTCAGCTTTATTTCCTCAGCTCGGAAAGTCCATGGGGCTCTACCTGTGTTCCCTCTCCCTGTATCACAACCCAGAAACTTTCTCAAAGTAGTAATCTAGGCCAATCAGAGGTTCACATTGTTTGTTTTCCATATCTTGAGGATCACTGTTCTATATGTCCTTGTGTTCAGTGTTTTGAAAGCCATGTTTCAAATACTTTTGTCTTTTGGTTTGGTTTTGGTTTTGGTTTTGGTTTAGGTGTAGGTTTTAGGTTCAGGCAAGAACATTATTAATTCAGCCCTTTTTCCCCTTCCATCTTGGCCAGAAGCAGAGATCCTCAATTTAATTTGTAACATATTATTAAACTAGTCTATATTTTCTTTCGAAAGATATTATGTATTTGTATTTCTCAGCATCTTTAACCAGTAATTTAAAGCTTAATGCTAAAATATCAAGAAAAAGATTGTCCCTTGCTTCCAAGAAAAAACACAAAAACTCAGATTACATGATCTTGTGTCTATCTGTAGCTTTAATGCAAACTACTGCAAAAGAAATCTCATGTGAGCATACAGAAGTCTCTTCTATTGGTTAAGGATAACTATCCCCTGAACTATAACATAATTTAGTGATATTAAGTTTATCGGGGAAACAATAAATAGGGATAATATCTTAGTATACTTCTTTGAAGTGATTATACCTAACAGTTAAAATAAGGAACTCCCTAAAATATTGCTTTAATTAATTACCCTTTTTGCAGTTACTAAAATCATAGCCCACAAAACCGTCTATATCTCAAGCCTTCCTTATATGAATTTATAAAGTACATTGAAAATATAGTCAAATTTGGGCAAATCGAAGGTGCATCTGATTTAATGATTCGTATTGGGAATTTGACACTGCCATTGCATAAGTAAATGATAATATGACATTACAATATACACAGACTATACATAAGTCTGGAATAAGGATTAAACAATTATATAGTCAACAACAGGGTATCCTCTATCCATGTAGAATAAAATCGTCACATGGAAAACATCATGATAAAAGTAACTCAGGGGCATGTCCCGGTCTGGTGGGTCCTAAAAACTCATAAACTTAATTTGGGGAACTTTTTTAAAGAACAAAATTCAGAATTATGAGTATGTAACTCTTATAAAAAATAAATCAACACAGTATTCTTTAAAGGTATTCCATTACTGAAGGCCCATTCATTCAAGTACAAGAGGGAGTGTAACCACATAAATACAGCCTACCAAACCCAAACTAAATGTATCTCCAACTCCATTTCCTCTAAAGACGAAAAGTGCAAAACATGCCCATGGCTGGGCCAGCACAACCTGACACAAGGGAAAGGATGCCCGGGGCAAGTTGCAACAGAAAGACACTCAGTATTAATCAATTGCTGCTAATATACCCTACCTTTGCAAATGTCACAGCACCATATGACCTCTGGAATATATTGCTAGCTCCTAAAGGGCCCTGAGGTAAAACTTCATTAGCTTTTTCCTAAATCCACCTCTGTGGGAAGGAAGAGTAGAAGGACAGACCAATAGGGCTTAAAATTGTCACACTTCCACCTCTCTCCACACAAATTATCTGAGAAACATCAACATTGGCTACTTCTAGGGGCCTTGCCTTTAATATGTCCCTAAACACTGAAAGTTTAAAGGCCACTGGAAACAAGTCTGCCTATGTCTCTTATTTAACCAGGGACATGAAAAGAAAAGAAGGTTAGAAGAAACACATTGGTGAGAGATGGGGAAGCAGGCTAGACAAAGCCATCTAGGTATGCAGTCCTGCCAGCACGGAGATTTACAAGTGACCTGGGACTCCAGGTCTACCTGGTCATGCTAGCTCCGCCCACTAACTCAGTCACCAAGCTCCTCAGCAGTTGCTATGGAGACTGGCCAAGGTTCCCATGAGTCCCCTTGACTAACTTCGGTCCTGGGAAACTCAGACAAAAGGTGGCAATCCTATCCCATACTTGGATTAATAGCGGGGCACAGAACATTTTTCCATACTCAGCTATTCTGTTGTTGTCTAAATCAATTTGTTATGCCACTGTGTTACAGAATATATTCATCAGCAATTTTTGCTAACCTACTTCTTCCCTGTTAATAAGCCGTGACAGATGGAAGTCCATCCACGTGAATTTAGCCCAAGGAGCCTTGTGTTCTCCAGGAACAAGTCTTTGCATTTCTTTAGCACACTGCAGTCAGTGTGTGAAGAGATGTTGAATTAAAAATAAATGTGTCAGCACACGCGCACATACACGCACACACAACAACAACTCTATAGTTCTCCAAATGTCTATAGAGTAAATCCTAAAGGGAAAACCCTACATCAGATATAAATAACTTCCTCTAGAGATATTGGAAATCCCAGGACATTTCTCCAGTATCCTGTCTCTTGGTGTCTTTCCCACAGAGAAATATTAAACTAATGGCATGGATTACACCTACAGTGAAAGGCGAAACTGAACACCAAGGCAGCCCCTGGAGGATTAGGGGTTGCTTTCTGACACCACCTGTTAGAGTGAGAACCCTATCCCTGGAGCACAGACTGGCTGGGTCTCAGAGGCGGGGCCGTTTCTAAAGCATACAAGTGGCCCTGTCATTTTTCAGTTTCAGTCATTTCATTAGGTTGACAAGGTAAAAGGACATCCAATGCCACAACTGTAGATTTGTTGAGCTAGGGTCATATATGGTTTGCCAAAAAAAATAAATAAATAAATGAAAAATTGGGGCTCTGGGACCATCCATATATATTGACCATTGTTCTGCATTTCTGGGTCAGCAACAAGCAAACAGCTGCATCCCCTCCCCTCTCTATCGCCAGTGTCGCCCCAAACACACTCTTCCTCCAGAAAGTTTTATTTTTCCTCCTTTCTGAATGGAATCTTTGAATTAACAAGAAGAAGCATAGTACTGCATTTAATATTCACAGAGTAGCTTGCCATTTATTTAATTAGTCTATTTTTCATTCATTCGACACTTTACTAAAACAAGAACTCACTTGACGAGGTGGAGAGGAAAGAACCTAACTTCTGGGTTTAGATAACTGTTGCTCCCAATGAAGAACCGCAACCTAGACATTCTGTGATTTTGGGTGAGTTTCGAATAAGAATAAAGAATAATTTCTGGATATCAATGATTATTTCTTTAAAGGAGGATAATAAAACCTATTTTGAAGATTTTCTGGGAAGACCAAGTAAGTGACATAATGTATGTATCTGATAAATAATAAGCACATAATATATTTACATTTCCTATAGCAATTTTTTTAAGTGTAGCATTATTTTATGTGATTGATGAGAAAAATTCTCTCAGCTTTCTGCCAGGACTTTAAAATGATTGACTATGAGAAAATTTTATTTTATTATTATTAATGTATTATTATGCATTATGTAATTAATTACAAATGGAAAGATACTCGGTATTAATCAATTGCCACTAATACACCTTACCTTTGCAAATGTAATGTGAAATAGTTATATATGGAACCAA
This sequence comes from Mormoops blainvillei, assembly GCA_004026545.1. Classification (NCBI taxonomy): domain Eukaryota; kingdom Metazoa; phylum Chordata; class Mammalia; order Chiroptera; family Mormoopidae; genus Mormoops; species Mormoops blainvillei. The sequence continues at coordinate 12,971 of PVJD01007981.1, read as the reverse complement.
AAGTCTTATTCTTTTTATAAGTGCATTCCCCATTTCCATTCCTGCCTGGGCCCATTATGGTGACAAAATGTAATGGAAATCAATTGGAAAATTGGAATTGTGCACATTTTACTTGGCTTTGCTTTGTTCAGTCTCACCACATATAATATTTCAAGTCTTTTAACTCCCTTGTGAGTAATCGTTCTCCCAAATAGCAACCCTTGCTTTCTGCATTCAATTAATGCACAGTGTGTACTAAAGACCTTAGTGAGCCCATACCATATGGGGTCTGTAAGAAACAGTATGGAGCCTGTAAGTAAAAAATAAATGATGACAAATTATATAGTAATTATTGGTTCACAAGTTACACACAGAACATGTCTCCTTCCTTCTTGGTCTCATCTCGAAAGAGATGCTTTCTACACTCCAAGAACTTGGTTCTTTGGGGAGGTAAGATTAATACACATGAATCAATTAGCAAGCAGTTGTTGATTACCTACTTGTAAAATCAGTCGTGTGACCAAAGCTTTCCTAACTAGTTGGCCAGGGATGGGATATATCACTAGGGTCAGGTCACCAGGAAATACACGATGGAAATGTTTGGGCTTTAGCTGGACAGACAACAGTGTGGTGATAGCCAGAGGAAAGGAGGTGGGGAATAGGTGGAGGTAGGCAAAAGGGGGTTGGGAATGCGGACAGAAGGAGACTTTGCTTGCAGCGATGTGTGTGTGATACCGCGTGCGGATGATGTTTTATTGAGTTATACACTTGAAACATGTGTGGTTTTGCAAACCAATGTCACCCCAATGAACGCAATTTTAAAAAAGGCAAAGAAAAAGAATGGAGGCTGGGGAAAAGTGAAAGGCTATTACTTACAGGGGACTGAATCATCAGCTATTTGAAAAGAGCCAGGTGATTATTTTGGGATCAATGAGAAGAGCTTATGGATAGAGACATTGGTTTTTAGCTCGGTGGAGAAGGCTTGAATGAAAAGTTTGGCTTTATCTTATTTTGTTCTGTAGATCAGAATAGTGCCAGTTTTGGCAGGGGGGAGCAGTAGGAGGACAGGGAATGAATTAGGAGATGAGTTTCAAGGAGAATAGTAAACACAGTAATAGTATATAAAATTTTAAATTTATTTTTCAAGGGTCCACCTCTTTAATGTTCTCCCATGAACTTACCCACCATTTTTCCACATAAATAATTATTTTGTTTGACTGTCCTCTTCATTCAGTTTTGTTCAATTCTTTATATTTTTCGACCACCTGTTATGTGCTAAACACAGTTCTAGAGAAACAAAGACAAGTAAGAATCAGTCACCACTCTCAAGGAGCTTAGAATTTAGCCCAAAGGAGTTCCTGAGGCAGTTTCTGGCAGTCCCAAAGATCGTCATGATCCCGAGATGTGATATGTCTTTTAAGCCATATTGACATTGGCTCCGAAAGTACAGAGCAGTGGTGAGTGAAACGGCTGGTGTCTCCACTCCAGAGAGCGGGGGGCAGTGGCCCCAGACTGTATTGGGGATCCTATTCTGCCATGCATCCCCAGAAAAAAAAAAAAAGGGTCAATTTCACTAAGACTATACTTGATGCTGTAGTAAAAATTATTAATTTTATTAAATCTCCATCATAGGAAGTACCCCTGCTGGACGCTGAAACACCTGCTTCACAGTAAAGCATGTGTGCAGCTGTGTTGAACACCACCGAGCACTGTAAACATCACGTGTGTGAAACACATTTATACAAGACAACAGGACAGGCTAGCGTCAGTCCAACATCGGTATTTGGAAGAAAATTCCTCAAAGTTTAACAAAATCACCTATCATTTCAAGGAAAGCAACTGAACAGTATTTATTGCCAATGAAATAAGTTTGAGCTTTCAGCCAAATAATAGAATTTTGGAAAATTTTATCTGCCACCAGTTCCTTGACAGAGGTTCAAAGATGTTCCCTATAAGATCGGTGGTGATACGGTGGCTGATTTTTTTCCTATTGTATAATAAAAGTGTCAACACTTTGAAGATCTGAGCAATCAGTACGCCAGTGTGTGGAATTCATAAAATCATGTGTGAGTGAAAGAACACTCAAAGTGAACAATAGACCAATGAATTTTTAAATTTTAATTTAATTTTTTATTTTTTTACAAGATTTTATTTATTTATGTATTATTTTTAGAAATGGAAAGAGAAGGAGAACGGGAAGAAACATCAATGTGTGATTGCCTATCGAGCGCCCCCTACAGGGGACCTCTCTCACAACCCAGGCACGTGCCCTGACTGAGAATCAAACCTCCGACCCTTTGGTTCCCAGGTTGGCACTCAATCCACTGAGCCGCACCAGCCAGGGCTTAATTTTATTTTAAAATTACAGTTGACATACGATATTATATTAGATCCAGGTGTACAACAAATGATACATTTATCTACCTACAAAGTGATCACCTTGGTAAGTCTAACATCCATCTGACACCACACATACTTATTACAATATTATTGACTATATTCCCTATGCTGTACTCTACATCCCCGTGACTATTCTCATGACTGGCAATTTGTACTTTTAAATCACTTTCTCATCTTTTTCACCCATTCCTGAACCTCCCTCCCATCTGACTACTACCCATTTGTTCTCTATATCTATGAGTTTGTTCCTGGTTTGCTTATTTGTTGATTACATATATAAGTGAAATCATATGGCATTTGTCCTTCTCTGACTTATTTCATTTAGCATAATACCCTCTAGATCCATCTATGTTGTGGCAAATGTCAAGATTTAATTATTTTAGGAACTGAATAATATTCTGTTGTACATATGTACCACTTCTTTTTTATCTGTTGCCTATCAGTGGACACTTAAGTTGCTACCCTATCTTGGTTATTTTAAATAATACTGCAATGAACATAGGGTATATATCTTTTTATTAATCTTTTAGATTTCTTTGGCTATATAACAAGAAATGGGATTGCTGGGTGATAAGGTAGTTCTATTTTGATTTTTTTGAGGAAATGACCTACTGTTTTCCATAATGGCTGCATCAATTCGCATGCCCACCAACAGTGCACAAGGGTTCCCTTTCCTCCACACCCTCACCAACGCTTGCTTGTTGATTTTTTGATGATAGCCATTCTGACAAGTGTAAGGTGATATGTCACTGTGGTTTTAATTTGCACTTCCCTGACGATTAGTGGTGTTAAGCATCTTTTCGTGTATCTATTGGACATCTGCATGTCCTCTTTGGAGAAATGTCTATTTAGGTCTCCTTCCCATTTATTAACTGGATTGTTTCTTATTTTGGTATTAAGCTGTATGGTTTCCTTAAATATTATAGATATTAACCCCATATCAGATGCATCATTGGCAAATAATTCCTTCCATTCAGTAGGGTGCCCATTCATTTCGTTGATGGTTTTGTTCATTGTGCAAAAACTTTTTAGTGTGATGTAATCCCATTTATTTATTTTTTTCTTTTGTTTCCCTTGCCTGAGGAGACAACCCGCCAAAAAATAATTGCTAAGAGCAATGTCAAAGAGTTGACTGCCTATGTTTTCTTTGAGGAGCTTTATGGCTTCAGGTCTTACATGCATGTCTTTAATCTATTTTGACTTTATTTTTGTATGTGGCATAAGAAAGTGATCTAGTTTTACATTCCGCACGTATCTGGTCCATCATTCCCAATGCTTTATTGAAAAAACTGTCTTTACCTCACTGTATGTTCTTGCCTCCTTATTCATAGATTAATTTACCATATAGGCCTGGGTTTATTTCTGGGCCTCTATTCTGTTCCATTGATTAATGTGTCTGTTTTTATGCCAATACCATGCTGTTTTGATTATTATAGTCGTATACCTGGTAGCTTGATACCTCTTTTTTCTCAAGATTACTTTGGCTATCCAAAGTCTTTTGTGGTTCCATATGTATTTTATGATTATTTTTTCTAGTTCTATGAAAAATTCCATTGGTATTTTGATAGGGATTGCATTGAATCTGTAGATTGCTTTGGGTAATATGAAGATTTTAATGATGTTAATTATTCCAATTATTTCAATATTTTTCCATTTATTTATATCCTCTTCTATTTCTTCAATGTCTTAGAGTTTCCAAGTACAGGTCTTTTCCCTCTTTGGTTATTTTTATTCCTAGATATTTTATTCCTTTCGTTGGAGTTGTAAATGGGATCGTTTTCTTAATTTCTCTTTCTGGTAATTTGTTATTGGTGCATAAAAATGCAACTGATAAAACTGAGCTACATCGTACACTGTTATTAATTTATCTTTCTTGCATAATTTATAAAATTTTTCCTGTGTTAATAATTGCTCTTTTCATTTTCTTCCGATTTACTGCCTTTCAAGTTCAAAACTTTCCATGAGTTGCACAGTCTCTGTTGATAACTTAATCACATTAGATATTCTCTGATTTTCGCCTTTCTAAGGCAGTGTCTCTGAGCACCCTGAACTGCTACGAGATGGGAGGCTGCCCCCCAGTAGCCCTGCACAGCTGCCATCCTCACGATCTCTCTCACAAGCGCAGCTCAGCACACACTGCCTGTTTCTCATCCCACGTCTTTCTCTTTCCTAATGTCTTCCTTAGTTTGAGGCAGCACACTCTTGAAGCTTTGCCAGAGGAAGTACGTGAAAGATTAAATTTCCTAGGCTGCGTCTGAAAATAGGTGTATTAATAAATTATAAGTTAATAAATAGGTTTATTAATTTGAAAGAGAATTTCAGTGTGAAAATCATTTTGCCTCAGGATTTTGAAGCCCTCTTCCTCTATGATCTTCTGATTTCAGTATAGTTGTTGAGAAATCCCAGTAATATTTTTACCCTTGATTCTTTGTGTGAAAACAATTCTTCTTACGATGTTTTGCCGTGCATAATGGACACTATTTTGTTCACATTTTTGAGGGAAAAATAAACCTGGGCATTATACATGGGTAGTTCTAGTTCCCTATCTATATAAATGTTTTTAAAATTGTTTTCTTTATGCTTATGCATTAAAATTGTAACTCTAGAAAGCAATAATGAAACTGAAGAAGACCATACTTCTAATATTGACAGTGACAAAGAGTTCTTGGCTTTCTATGATGTGTAAATATCATAAATTTGTTACTGGTACATAACATTTCTTGTACTATAATACATTAAAAAATAAATGCTAAAATTCCTTTATAATACAAAAAACGAGTATCTAAATAGAAATAAATAATTGAATTAAAAAATTAAAAAGAAAGATTTTTTTTTTCCTGAAAGTTTGGACCAAAAATGTGGGCGCACATTATACATGGCAAAATACAGTATTTGTTTGTGTTTCCTTGCCATGATAATTTGGAATTTGTCACCCTGTTCTACTTTTAAAAATTCTTAACAATGTGCTTTAGGGATGTATTCTTCAATCATTATGTTGGCTATTGGTGAATTCTGCTGTGCCTAAACATTGTCTTCAATTTATTTTGTTGAGTTTCCTCCCTTCTACTCTTTCTGTCATTTTTTTTTTCTCACATATTGGACCTCTTGGATTGGTCCTTTTATTTATTTTATTATTTCTCGTTTGTTTTCTATCTTTTGTTATTTTGTTTTCAATTTCTGAAGAGTCCCTTAATGTTATCTTCCCATTTTCTCTCTTCTTTTTGTTTTTTTTAAATAATGTTTTTAATTTCCAAGAGCTCTCTTATTCTCTGAAGAGTCCTTTCTTGGTAGAGTCTTTCCCCCCATAGATGCAGCGCTTCTCTTACCCAAGGGTTTTGAGGTTTCTTCTCCCTGAATGGTTCCTTCTTTCCTCTGAATTGTTTTGCCTGTAGGTTGGCTTGTTTGGGACTTTGTCTTTAATGTTAAGAGGCTTTCCTCAAAGGCTGGGCAGTTAGTGGTCCGTATTGAAAATCAGCGCACTAAAAAACTAATTTGTAGGACAATACCAATAAGCAGGCTTGTTGATTCTAGAATGTGCAGTGAAGCGCTCTAATTTAGTTCTTTATTTGGGGAGACCCCAAAGCTAGCATCGTTAGGCCTTTTTAAAATCTCCAGTGAGTCTGCAGATTCCCTAGGAAAGGCTCTATCCATCCTGGCGGTGGGGATGAGGGGCGGGTAATAACCTTGGCTGCCACACACAGCTCTGGGGCTGCACTGGGGAAGAAGCCTGGAGATCCCTGTATTCAAACTTTCCTGTAATCCAGAGACCATCTCCAGAATGAACATACGTATGTGTATGTGCGTGTGGGGGCATGTTCAGAACATAAACACGCATCACACTTTGGGGTAGGATGATCTCTGAATAGAGATGTAAAGGTCCTGGAAGCCCAATTAATTCCTAAACAGACTCTCAATCAACTTCAAGTTGTTAGCCCCACATTCACCCCATTTCTGAGATTCCCTGTGCATTCAATTGCTTTTTAACTGCTTCCCTGCTGGCTTACGGTCATTAGAGAATTGCCAACCGAGATCCAGGCAGCCTACAAAATGTTGTTGCTGTTGTCAGATCTCCTATTCGGATTTATATCCACCTGGGGTTATATCTCTTTTTTTAACCTAATACCCTCCCCCTTTTCTTAATATCTTAACTGTTATTTAAGTGGTTTTCTGGGTAGCAGAGTCAGATTTTGTGCCTGTTTGATTTGCTGTCTTTAAATAAAGGCCCACTTTAATTTTATTGCAAAATTTCCAGGAATCGTCACACATTTTCTATCCCAGCATTCACAAAGAATAAGAATTTAAAAGATTTTATTAACATTTGATCTGAGTTTTAACAGTAGCTGAATATTTATTTCATTTCCAGTCATCAAACATAACTTCAATGAATATATTCTATAAAGCCACATATGGATAATGGAATCTAATGATGGGAAAATGAAGTTGATTAATAAATCATAGCTAAGGTCAATCTTTCATTATTTGTAACAAGGTTTTATTGAATATCCACTATTAGGATATGTTCTAGGAGAAGGAGGTGTCACAAAGCTAATTTTTATCACGTCTTAGAAGAACAAATTTGACAGGGAAAAGGAGAACCAATGGCTATGAAATTGAAAGTGACTAAAGTATCCCAGGGACTAAAGTCTATGTGCTCTGGGGCTCCCTTGTAGGACGAGGGGGATGAGATAGGCCAACTCAGATTCCAAAAATGAAAAACATGCTGTGATTACTGGGATGAGATATAACGGTTAAGAACATATGAAATACACTGTGCAAATTGTGAAACTCAAATCCCAGTCCTTTTGTGTATGTGTGCATGGGTGACAATGCAGAAACTGCATTTTTTATAACAGTTTAATGATTGCTGGTACTCTGCCTATGGAAATGTGTTTGTGCCAACATTTAGTCATGACAGTTATTGCTACTTGGATAAGTTCAGCTGATGTCGGGAGCTACGACTATCACAACCAAATAATGTAGACTTTATGGGAAAAAAATAAGAAAAACCTATCACACTGCACCTATGTCTCTGGAGGTAGCATTCTGAAATAAATTTCAGTACCTTGAACTAATTCAACGTTTGCCTGTTTAATAGATTTTCTGCCTAGGATTCCTGGGCTGAAGTCTGAAAATTCTTAGGATTATACTAAAGGGACTTTCAGAATTAAATAAGTACCACTCAGAAACTATTTAATATCTGAAAAGTATAGAACATGATAATTTTTTAAAAGCTTATTCAGTGATCATCTACAGTCCTATATTTCTTGCAAAATTAACTAGGTATTTTTAAAATCTGAATTTTGAGTTTAGCTACTGAAAGCTTCCAAATTAAAAACTATGATTTTTCTGATGATCAAAAATACAAATATTAGCAAAACAAATTCAACAGAACATTAAAAGGGTTATATATACCATGATTAAGTGGGATTTATTGCACCATATACGAATTAATAAATAAGGTACAACACATTAACAAAATGAAGGATAAAAATCATATGATCATCTGAATAGACACATAAAAAGCATTTTACAAAATATAACATCTTTTATGATTAAAAAACTTTCTACGAATTAAGCATACCTGGAATGTACCTCAACATAATAAAGGTCATATACAATGAGCCCACTGCTAACATACTCAGAGGCAAAAAGTGAAAGCTTTTTCTCTCAGAGCAGGAACAAGACAAAGATGCCCACTTTCTTTCTTTTTTTCTAAATTTAATCTTTATTGTATTATTTTTCCATTACCATTTAATCCCCTTATATCCCCTCCCCCCAGCAATTGCCACACTGTTGTCCACGTCCGTGAGTCCTTTTTCAGTTTTGCTCAGTCCCTCCACCCCCTCACCACCCTCAGCTGTCATCGTGCTCTCCATCTATGAGTCTGTCCCCATTTTCCTTGTTAGTTCAGCTTGTTCACTAAAGTGCACATATGAGTGAAATCACATGGTACTTGTTTTTCTCTGACTGGCTTATTTCACTTAGCATAATGTTCTCCAGGTCCATTCGTACCACTGCAAAGGGTAAAATTTTCTTCTTTTTTCTGGCTGAGTAGTATACCATTGTGTAAATGTCCCATAGTTGTTTTATCCGCTCATCTGCTGATGGACACTTGGGCTGCTTCCATATCTTGGTGATTGTAAACAACGCTGCAGTGAACATAGGGGTGCATATATTCTTTCAAATCAGTGTTTCAGGTTTCTTTGGATATATGCACAGAAGTGGAATCACTGGGTCATAAGGCAGCTCCATTTTTAATTTTTTGAGGTATCCCCATACTGCTTTCCACAGTGGCTGCACCAGTCTGCATTCCCACCAACAGTGCACAAGGGTTCCCTTTTTTCCACCTCCTCACCAACACTTGTCATTTGTGGGTGTATTGATGATAGCCATTCTGACAGGTGTGAGGTGACAACAGAAGAAGGTAAACATGGGATAAGTGGTGATGGGAGGAGACTAGACTTTGGATGGTGAACAGTCAACACAATACACAGATGATGTAGACTTGTACACTTGAAACCTATGTAATTTTATTAACCAGTGTAGCCCCAATAAATTCAATTTTAAAAAAGACTTTTCAGCCTTCTACTTCTTGTTCTTGATCCAGAAAGAAATAAAAAGCACATTAAATTTTTAAAAATATGTCCTGTGGAACTATTTGCAAAACATTTTGAAAATTATAAGAGATATAAAACCCAATCAGATCCAGTTTATGTTCTAAAAAGAAGCTAAAATCAAATGAAAGAAAAATTGGGTGAAGAAGGGAGAAAACATGCTTATATATTATTATAATAAAAGCCACAGATGATCAACTTTGAATGAGATGCAAGAGAACCCTTCTGTGACCAGGCAAAGAGGCAGTCAACTCCAATGTCTTGGGGTTCATCCGGTAGAGAAATTGTTTGGTTATCCTGGTACTATTCGTCTTTCATAGACTGTATGCCATGAAGTCATGAACCATACATATTTGTTCATTTGTTTGTTTTCCTTTTTGGGTAGTTTCAGTACCTGCGACCATTTTGGTACAGAGAAGGTGCTCAACCAATATTTTTTTGAATTAACTAATTCATTCTTTTAATAATTTATTCAACCTATTATATCTTCCCCACTGTTCTTCCAGAATCACTAAATTCTCATTAGTTTTTTTTTATTGTCTCAGAATTATTTCTAAAAATATAAATGAGTTAACAGGAAGTGGAAACACTCATCTAAGGACACTTTTAGCAGAGAGGAAGGATTTAACCCAGTAGATTGGGCTGGTTCACTTTTATTTGGACAAGGATAGATAATAGCAGAATCAGATAGAAGTTCACATGTTGGTTTATTTGTTGTTGTTTATCTAAGGTTGAAGGGTCCAATAAGTTCTAGTTTTTGGAAAGGAGGAGTCCAGAAAGGGACTTCAAAGAAAAACAGGAAAATGCTTAAAAGATAGATTTCCTATTATGTGATTTTACTTTAGATTTTTCCCATGTATATGAGTTTATGCCTCACTCTGTAATTCATGTACTAAGTGTCTTTGAGCCCTCAGTTTAGAGCTAATTTTACAAGAAAACTGTCTTAACCGCCCCCCCCCCCCATTTGAAAAATAAGGATCAAGTGAATGCATTCCTTCTTCTCCTTTTAATTTGAAACAAAGTAAAGGAATTTCAAAACTTCCAACTTCCAACTCCATTTTGTGGCATCTGGTAGCATCTCTGAATCTGTGGACAGAGTGGCACAGGTTCAAAGTAGTTCTTGTATAAGGCAATATATATCGGCACTCCAAGCTAGCTGCAAAGAACACCTGCTTTGTCCTGGAATTGTAAATGGTATTAGATGGAGAGGTGCTGATTCTAGCCACTGGTCCAAAAGACCTAGAAAGTGATAGACTACAGATCACTGCTTGTTTCACGATCAAGAGAAAAGAAGTGATGCAAAGAGGAAGATTAGTGCATTTGAGCACCTAAGTCGAGTTCATGATTCAGGCACTCCAGGTGCTGGTTTTAGTCTTAGCTAAGAGTTCATCCATCTGTATCTGGAATTTGATTTTTATGGTCACTTTTTTCTTCTAGGTGAGTGTAGTCTAAACCTGATTCACATTCTCTGTAGATCTGCGGGATATTTCCCATGGAAGTCTTTGAAGAGAATTAAGAAAATAGGCGTTCAGATGTTACTCACTGAGGAATACAAACTCTGCTTTAGGTTATGTGTAGACACTTTGTATTTCTTTGTATTTCTCCCCATACAGTTCATTTCAAAAGGCCTCAGAAGTATTCACTGTGTAAATAAACAGAGGTGAGTCTGCTACGTCCCTCAGCAGTAACATGGGTACTTATGATGAGTACTTTTAAGATCTGCTCTCTTAGAAAATTTCAAATATACAATACATTGTTAACTATAGTCACTGTAATATATATTACATCCTCAGAATGTAATTATCTTATAACTGGAAGTTTGTACCTTTTGACCTTTTTTACACAATTCCCCCACCTTCCACCCATCTCTGGAAACCACGAATCTTCTCTGTTTCTGTCAATTTGATTTTTAAAAAGATTTCACATATAAGAGCGATCATACGATACTTGCCTTTCTCTGTCTGATTTACTTCACTTAGCATAATGCCCTCAAGGTCCATCTACGTTGTCACAAATGATAAGATTTTGATTCAGTGGTCACCTTGGCTCAGTGGTCAGGGTACACTTCAAAGCCTTTATGATTTTCAGTAGGCTTACAGTACTCTGTGGTCACAAAGCATGCCAAGATCAGGATCCTATATACAATCTCTAATACTACTGCAAGAAATACTGCTAAATATCAGTCTTAAAAGATATTGTCCAGTACTTAGGGGAAGAAATACAAAAGAGAGAAGAAATACTTAAAATGAACTTTAAAATATTCAAATATATAGAATGCAGTCACGAAGTACCCTTTGTATCCATGTAATACTACGCAAGTGAAGAAGAGCTTAATATTTAGGAAAGGATGTGTGGTTATATCACCTTATATATGCAGTTTTCAAGATCATTCCAACATATCCCATCTAATGAGATGCACCCCCACATCAAAGTAGGCTAGAACGTTGTCATGCTGCCTTCACAGCCAGTGGCCCTGAGGTTCAGGAAGGCTTGGTCTTGAACCATGCACCCTCTAAACAGCAGATCCACAAGACCTACTCTGTGGATACCTGTCCTAGAGCTCATCATCATCCACCAAAAACTGCCTTTCTGCCGAGGGAAATACATTTCAAAAAGTAACACTGCCACCGAAGAAGATGTACAGATGACACATAAGCAAATGAGAAGATGCTCCACCTCATATGCCACCAGGAAAATGCAAATTAAAATGACAGTGAGATACCTTGACGCACCTATTAGAAGAGCCAAAATCTAAAACACTCGACGACAACAAATGCTGGCGGGGACGTGCGGCAACGGGAACTCTCATTCACTGCTGGTGGGAATGCAAAATGGTGCGGCCGCTTTGGAAGACAGTCGGCTGATCTCCTCCCAAACTAAACACACACTCTTACCATGGAATCCAGAAATTACGCTCCTTGGTATTTAACCAAAGAATCTGAAATTTTATATCTATGCAAAAACCTGCACAAGAACGTTTATAGCAGCTTTATTCACAATTGCAAAAACTTAGAAGCCACCAAGATGTCCTCCCATAGGTGACTGGATAAATAAACTGATACAGCCAGACAATGGAATATTATTCAGCATGGAAAAATAATGAGCTATCAAGCCATGAAAAGACATGGAGGAACCTAAAATACATATTATGGAGTGAAAGAAACCAATCTGAAAAGGCTACATACTGTATGGTTCCAACTATATGACATTCTGAAAAAGGCAAAACTATGGAAACAAAAAAGAAGGTTACTGGTTTCCAGGGATGGGGTGATGAATAGGCAGAGCACAGAGGATTTTTAGGGCCATGAAAATACTCTGTATGATATTATAATGATGGATATAAGTTATTATACAATTTATCCAAACACAGAGAACGTACAACATCAAGAATGAACCTAATGTGAACCAAAGGGTTGCTGGTTCGATTCCCCAGTCAGGGCACACGCCTGTGTTGCAGGTCAGGTCCCCAGTAGGGGGCGTGCAAAAGGCAACCACGCATTGATGTTTCTCTCCCTCTCTTTCTCCCTCCCTTCCCCTCTGTCTAAAAATAAAATAAATAAAACCTTAAAAAAAAGCTCAGTGGATTGAGCATCAGTTTGTGAACTGAAGAATGAACCCTAAGGTAAAGTATGGACTTCGGGTAATGGTGATGTGTCAACGCAGGTTCATCCTTGGTTTGAAAAAGGAGCACTTTTCTGGTGGGTGATACTGATAATGGGGGAGGCTGTGATGGGGACAGGGGATATGTGAGAAGTCTCTGTACTTTTCTCTCAGTTTCATTGTAAACCTAAAACTGCTCAAAAAAAGATGTCTTTAAAAAAGTGAAGACTACTGAAAACTGGAATCACTTTCAAAGATAACTGTTAGAAATGGTTCCTTTAGTGGAGCACTTTAAATGCAGCTGATTGGTGAAGGCTGGGAACTAAATCAGATATCACACAGTTACCTATACCCTAGAATAGTGATTTTCAGCCAATG
>PVJD01007980.1:0-77620 GCA_004026545.1 Mormoops blainvillei | reverse complement strand
ATGGCGGCCGTGGTCCAGGATGCAGACCAGTGGGTTTTTCTCCAGGGAGGGTTATTTATCGCTGGCACGGTGTAGAATTGCAAGCCAATGTGATCATACGAAGAAGATTGACTTCTGGTTGGTTTTATTATGTCTTAAGTTCCCTGCAAACAGTGTACCTGGGTGGACCACGCCTACCTCGCCCACCCTGGGGTGCCACCGCCCGGCACCCACACACCCCTCCAGTCACGCACCCCTTTGTGCCTCCCTTCCCCAGCAACGCTGCCTCCTTATGAAACGCATTCTTACCAAATGTTTGCTTTGTGTAATAGACTAATAAAGGAGCATTTGTGAAACTGCACAAGGCATACAGTAACGGCATGGGGACCCTGGCGTCCCACCAGCTCACTTAAGAAACAGGACCGTCTGTCACCTCTGAGGCCCTCCGGGGACCTCCCACGTCCCATCCCCGGCAATCACACTCCTGAGCTTCTGTTCATTTGTCGTTCTCTTGCTGTCCTGTATGGTTTCGCCGTGTGCCTGTGACCCCAAACGTGACACTGTTTAGTTTTGCATGTTTTTGAGCCTCATGTAATGAAGCGTGTGTAGCCTTCTGTCCTTTGCTTTCTTCTTTCTCAGCTTGATGCTCCCGAGGTCATACTTCTTTTTCACTGCTGTGTAGTGTTCTGTTGTGTGAACAGACCACTAGTTATCGATTCTTTCTTCTGCCGATGCCATTTGGGTGGTTTCCAGTTTTGGTTTTTTTGATATCCTGATGGTGCTGCTCGTCCACGACCACTCTTCTCTGAGGTAGGCACCCTGGGGTGTGATTTCCGGGTGACGAGGCATTCATTTCTTCAGCTTAATTCCATAATCTGAAGAGAGCCTTTGGTAATTTTGACTCCCCCCAGTATGACGTTCGCACCCTGCCACATTGTCATCAATAATTGATACAGCCTAGAATTTTAAAATTAAAAAAGAAAATTGGCACTCACGTGTGAATGATATCATGGCCGAGTACAGGAGTCTGAGGTCATGGCCTTTTTTTCACCCCTCGGGAGACTCTCAAACATTCTTAGATCGAAAGGGCAAAGCCGGTTTCAGATTAACCTGGCGAAATTCCTGAGTTCCAGGGAAAACTTTTTTAAAGCTCTCAAAATTCCAGACAGAGGGAACAAATCAACTTACCACGAGAATCTAGACTGAAATCAGACTTGTTTGCTACGCTGAGAGCCAGAAGCAGAGGGCTCACGGAGCCACTGCAGCAGGCTTGCAAGTCAGGGCTGTTGTCGTCCCCACTGTGGAGCGGAGGGAGCGGGGACGTTTAGGCTGCGTTCTTAACGGGCACAAATCCAGCGAGCAAATTAACGGTTCAGACTTGTGCCGTCTGCCTCCAGGATACACACCTTTAGACTCCGGTGCTTTCCTAAGTGAGATGGAATATAAGAAAACTACTCAAATGCACAGGGCCTTTCACCCAAACTGGACGGCTAGCAGTCCACAGGCAGAGCCGTGAGAATGAGGACCAAGAGGGTGCCTGCTATCGCCACTCTCGGTCCACACTGGTCCAGCTAACGCGACTGGAGAGGAGAAGCAAAGACATTTAAATTCATGGCAAGAAATGATGAGATTGCCTTTTTTTTTTTTTGCAGGTTATATAATTATGTATCTAGAAAATTCAAGCAATTCAACAATGACCCCCAAAAAGCTAAGGTGGCTGGATGCTGAATAAATAAGCAACAACAAAATAGCTTTTCTTTTCTTTCCTTTTTAAAAAGATTTTATTTATTTATTTTCAGAAAGAGGGGAAGGGAAGGAGAGAGGGAGAGAAACATCAGTGTGTGGTTGCCTCTCACGCACCCCCTTCTGGGGACCTGACCCACAACCCAGGCATGCGCCCTGACTGGGAATTGAACCAGCGACCCTTTGGTTGGCAGACCGGCACTCGATCCACTGAGCCACACCAGCCGGGGCAACCTTTCTTTATATTAGCAATAAATAGAAATGGAAACACAAAACCCATCACATTCACACTGGGAACAAAAGTTTTTAAAATATTCTAAGTATTCCATTTACAATAACATGAAAAAGAATAAAAAAAGCGGGAATAAACTTTACAGAAAAGCACACAATGTATACTCTGAAAACTATAAAATATTGAAAGAAATAAACAAAATAGCTAAATAAGTGGCAAGAATCCTATGTTCATAGATAAAAATTTAGTTCTAAGGTGGCATACTTATACATAGATTCAATGCAATTCTTATCAGAATTCTAGCTGACTTCTTTGTAGAAACTGCCAAAGTGATTCTAAAATGTATATGAAATTTCACATGACTCAGAATGAACAAAACAATTTGAAAATGAGAAGTAAAACTGGAGGACTCTCATTCCTGACTACAAAGCAACAGTAATGAAGACTGTGTGATACTGGCTAGACACATAGGTCAGTGGAATAACATTGAGAGCCCAGAAGTAAACCCATGTGTCTATAAGAAACTTATTTTTGCCAAAACTATTCAATGGGGAAAGGATGGTCTCCTCAACAGATGGTATGGGGACAACTGAATAGTCACATGCGAAAGAATAAAGTTGGATCCTTACCTCATGCCATATACAAAAATTAACTCAACAGGAATCAAAGAACTAAACTAAACCAAAGCTATAAAACTCTTAAAACAGAAGGGAAAATATTTGTGACCTCATTTTTGGCCATTAATTCTTAGATATAAACCCAGGAGCATGAGCAAGAAGAAAACAGGAATAGATAAATTGGGCTTCATCAGACTAAGAATTTCTGTGTTTCAAAGGACACGCTCAATAAAAGGAAAAGACGGTTCCCAGAATGGGAGATAATGTTTGCAAATCATGTGTCTGATAAGGCACTTCTATCTAGAATGTACGAAGAGCTCACATCACTCAGTGATGGAAAGACAATCCAATGTAGAAATGGGCAAAGGATTTGAGTAGCTATTTCTCCGAAGAAGCTCAACAAATGGCTTATAATATGCAGCTGAGAAGATGCTCAATATCATTAGCCATCAGGGAAATGCAAATCAAACCACAAGGAGATGCCACTTCATGCTCATTGGAGTGGCTAGATGAAAAAGGCAAATGATAACAAGTGACGGTGAGGATACAGAGAAATCGGGACGGTCAGACGTAGCCGGTAGGGATGGCAAACGGTGCAGTCATGTTCAAAAACAGCCTGGCAGCTCCTCAGATGACTGGCCATAGAGTCACCGTATGACCCAGCAGTTCCACTCATAGGCACCTACCCAAGAAGGAAAGACAGCATTTGTCCACACGGACGCTTGCAAACAGATGTTTATTTACGCGGTGGTTACGGCCTCATTATTCACAGTAGCCAAGAGGTGGAAACAAGCCAAGTGTCCGTCAGTCGGCGAATGGATACATAAAATGTGGTCTAGCCACAGAACACAATGTTACTGGCCCACGAAAATGAACAAAGTACGGATACATGCTATAACATGGACGGACCTTGAAAATCTGCTGAGTGAAAGAAGCCAGCCACAAAAGACCGTGTATTATATGATTCCATTTATGTGAAGTGCCCAGACGAAAATCTATAGAGACAAAAAATGGATGGATGGTTGCCCAGGGCTGGGGAGGACGGAGAATAAAGGGGTGAACGGGAAGGGGTGAGCGATGTGAACAGTATGGGGTTTCTTTGAGGTGATAAAAGGTTCTAAAATTGACTGTGTTGATGGTCACATGTATCTGTGTGTGACCCCAAATGGATACCCCAGAACTCATTAAATTATATGCTTAAAATGGGTCAATTGTATGCTATGAACATTACATCCCCATAAAGCTGTTTTCGTGGGTTTTTTTTTAAAGAGTAAGTTGGAACGATGTATTGATGTGGAGAGGTTTTTATAATAAATGCTTAAGTGAAGAAAGTTTCAGAGAGTTGTGGGTTGAAATATATCCCCCTACCCCCCACCCCCACCCTAAACCAAAATTTTGACCTGGAGGAGGTTCCCATGAGGCTACATTTAAGTTCTAACTCCCAGCAAATCAGAGGGAAACCTTACTTGTCCATAGGGTTGTCGCAGGTGTAATTAGTCAAGATGTCATACTGGGGCAGGGAGGACCCCTAATCCATGTGCCTGGTGTCCTTATAAGAAGGGGAAATTTGGGCACAGACACGCACACAGGGGGAAGCGCCCTGTGAAGAGAGGAGTTGGGCTGTCACAAGCCTGGGGACCACCAGGAGTCAGAAGACAGGCCCTGGAACAGATCCTCCCCAGGGCCTTCAGAGGGAGCCGGGTGGGCAGACACCTGAATCTTGGGCTTCCCGTGAGGGCAGATAATTGTGAGACAGTAACTTTCTATTGTTTAAGCCATTCAGTTTGTGGCATTTGTTAAGGCAACCCTAGCAAACTGAAACATGGAGTGACAATAGAAATATTGGGTTGGCCAAAAAGTCTGTTACTTTTTTCCGCAAAATAGAAGACATTTTTCATTTTCACCAATAACTTTATCGATTTGGGTATTTTGAGCATGTCGGCTGTCTCCCACTATTGGCTTCCATTGGGCAGAGGCCAGGGGTGCTGCTAAACATCTTCCAGCACCTAAGACAGCTCCATGGCAAACAAGTATTTGGCCAAAATGTCAATAGTGCCAAGAAATGTCACAAACCACTTTTGACCCGATCTATCAGTCACAACACCTTTTCCATACACTGCACAAATCTTTGTGTGTGTGTGTGTGTTTCAGTTGCATTTTTACCTTTCTTAAAATAATAAAACATAATTCACCAAAAATGTATATCTTCTTCCATCTTCAGTGTTAAAATGGATGCACAAAAATTCAACAGTTTTGATGTTTTCTTTAAATGCACTGTGCTATGACAGCTGTCACAATACAATCTAAGAAAATTGTTTTGAGTGATGTTAAAGACAGCTAAGCCTACTAGATCCATCGTACGGAAAAAAAAAACAACTAAATTTTTGACCAACCCAATAGAAAGGGATCTATATTAATTCACTTTGTTAACTCTGTTTACCTTATGGGATTGGACTGGAGTGACAGAGGCTGTTAGGTTTTTAAATATGCTTTTATCGTTTGCTTTGTTTTAATGAGCATGTACTTTCTGTGCGTTTAGAAAGCAAAAGTTTTATTTTTAAAGAAAACCGAGCTTCAGGGTTTGGGGGCTCCCTTCCTTTTTTCTTTTCCCTCCCATGGTTAGATGTTTTCACTGACTCCTGTAAAGGCCCCCCGTCCAGCCCCCAGATTAGCTGGCCAAACGCACGCTCTGAAGCAGTCAGGAGCTCTACAGGGCGCTGGGGTGGCGGAGGCAGGGGCCCCGCAGCTCTTGCTCTGTGGTCTGGGGAGTGAAGGCCTTTGTGGTGAGGATGGAGCTGTGGCCCTGGGGACAGCGATGGAGAAGGAGGGTTAATGCACCTGGACATTTCATTTAATGCTCCATGGTGGCTTCTTCCGTGTACAGATTTAGAAGCCGAGGCTCAGCGAGGTCAAGGGATTTGGGTGGGGGGCCCGCAGCTAGTTAAGTCAGGGAGCCGGAGCTGAGCCTGCATTAGCTGAGTTCCTACCCCCTGCTCCTCCCAACTCACAGAGGCTATGGTGCCCCTTCACCCACCCCCAACCCTGCCCCCTGCATCAGGCCTGTCCTTAGCCTAGCGGGAGCGTCCTCTAGTTCAAAATAGTCACGGGGTGGGGAAAAGCAATCGGGCTCCCGCCACCGTTTGTCTCTGCAGCTTCCCAGCAGCCCTCGCCGGTTTGCTGCGACTCAGGAGGCCTGCATTATTCAAGCCCATGGAATATTCAGGCGGTTGGGCAGAGGGATGAGCCTGTCATGGCTGGCTGAGCCTTTCTCTCACAAACGGCCCCTGTGGGCTGGGGAGGCTGCCTGCGCCTTGTGCTGGGACCCATGTGTCATCCTGGCCTGACCCAGGTGGGGACATCCGATGCCTCAGCCACCTGATGGATGTCCTCATTTGGGGGGAATGTATTATTGAGCACATGGGCTCTTTCCAACCAGACTCCTGGACAAAATGGTTCAGCTGTGTCCCTGCTGGTGGGAGCCCCAGTGCATCCACTCCCAGGGGAGCCGGCCCCGGGGAGCTGGCCCAGTGTGCCTGGCCTGTGAGGGCCTTTTGAGGTGGCGGGCATTCTTGCCTCAGTTCCCACAGGGAGCGAACCTTCAGTAGAAAGGCCTGGCATTTGGGACATCTGGTCTCAGAGCTGTGTCAGCAGTGCAACGGCTGCCTGACCCACCAGGGTGAAACCCTGGTTCTCCAAGTGGTTCGGCTCCCACAAGGTCAGTGCGAACAGGGTCCCTAAGCAGGATGCGGAACACTGGAGCCCGCGTTTCCAGAACCAGGGCACACTCACCCTTCCCGAACCCTCACCCCTGAGCCCTTGGGTGTGGTTCTAGAGCCCCAGGATGCCATGGTGGACAGGTCTGGAACCCCAGAGCTGCTGGTTCTAGCGTTCCGGTGGACAGTTCTAGAACCCTGGGGTAGCTCTGGAACCCTGGGTGTGGATTCTGGAACCTGGCATTCCCAGTCTGGAAGTCTGGGCTCCAGTCACACTGTGCAGAGCCCGCAGCGCCACCCCGAGACCCATGGCGATGCCTGAGCCAGGCCTCACAGCTGTCCCACCAACCCTGCCTGCCGCTTGACTTGCCCTCTTCCCAACCTGAAGGTGTCTGTGTCCCAAGAGAATAGTCCAGTGATCTCCATTTTATGGAGAAAGAAACAGGTACGGAGAGTTGAAAAAGAGGTTTAAATTGCCCAAGGTCACCCAGCAAGACAGCAGATTTAGGATCAAACTCATACCTGTCTCTTTCAACTCGACCACAGCGTCTCCCTCATTCCTGCTGAGATCCTGAGCTCATCCAGTCATTCAACAAATATTTATTAACTACATAAATCACAGGCTCCATTCTAGGTGCCGAGCGAACAGCGGTCAGCAAGACAGACAACCGTCCTTGCCCTAGGAGAGCTGAGAGCCCAGTTGCAGGGCGGGTATAGAAAAACAAATGCCCAGCTTGGCATCACGAAGAGAGGACCCCATGGCTGTTCAAATGCCCTGTCCTCAGCTGGGCTGTGACTCAGCTCTAAGAGCTGCTGTCCCAGGGACCTGGAACCCAGAAAAATGTTAGCCTTAGGCCTCTTCTCAAGCCTGATGCTCAGTTTCCCAAAGAACAGGGTCGAAGAGGCAGGCCAGGGCGCAGCTCTGGGCAGGCCCCCTCCGGGCGCTTCTCCATCCTCTCACATCTGTCCAACTGCGAGCAAGCGGGCGCCCATCCTGGCTGCGCCACCCAGACCCCCATAAATTATGCACATCATTCTCATTTCTAGATGGAGGCACTGGAGAAATTACAACTCCCATTAAGTCACACTGCACAGGCAGCCCAGCTGTTTCTCCCGCGCTGCGGCCTTCCTGGGCTGGAGGGGACGGGCTTGGCAGTGGGAGGGCCGGAAACGCTTGGCCTCTCCAGGCCTTAATGCGCCCGCTCCTCTCGGAACTCCTTGGCAGAGAGGAGGCTTCCGTCCCCAGCAGGACTGGTGCTGGTGCCCCGCTAGCTGGTGATGCTTGAAAAGCTAGAGAAGGCGAAATGGTAATGTTTATGGTGAGGCCAGACAACGTGTCGCAGGTGCTACCCGCCAGCCCACTGTGCATAGAAGGGGCTGGGGCTTCAGGCCGCCTTCAGGGAGTCGTCTTTCCCGCCCCTCCACTTGTCCTCGAGGTCCCATTGGTGCAAAATGGGCTGACCTGTCTCGGATGTGGCAAGAACTGGCCAGGAAACCAGTCGTTGCATGCATATAAAGCTCATAAGGAGATCTAAACTGGACCCGTAGGGATGGATCGCCGGGCCCACTCAACCCTGGGGAAGTGACTCTTCCAAGATTACTGAGGGGTTAAGGGGCAGCGACAGCTGGAGGTGAGTTCTTCTGGTCGCCGGACCTCGGAGTTGGCGCCACCTGCCCCTCATGAGGACAGCAACACAGTCACCTGCCTGCGTAGCTGATTGGGCCAGGGCTTGGGGGTGGAGCCAAGGCAACGGCAGGCATGTGGTGCGTGAGCCCTGTCCAATAGGAAAGCCCCATCCTGGAGTGTGGCAACCTGAGCCAATCAGAGCCTCTCACGCGTGACGGGGGTGGGGTGGTTTGGGGCGGGAAGGGCTATAAATGTTTAAGGCTACCGGGGTTAGGCCGCCCGGCGTTTTCCTCCAAGGTGGTGGCGGATAGACGCCGCTCCCTGCCTTCCGCAGAGGCTCCGGCGTCCGGCCTGGGGACCGAACTTCCAGATTGTGCTGAAGCCCCTGGGTGAGAGCTCGGGAGGTTCGTGGACCAGGCCTCTGGCAGCCTTCCAGGTGAAGGGTTTCAGCAGTGTCACCGCTAGTGAATTACAGCGTCCGCGGACAGACTGTGTAAGTTATATAGGGCCAAGCCCAGCGATATTGATGAGCATCAGTATTTCTAAAAGAGGCAACAGTTTCCGTATTCAGGGTGCCTGTCTGCAGGCTCTTAAAGATATTAATTCACAGGCCCAGTGGTACTGGACCCGGGAGCCTGGAAATGCGCACTCCCCACTTCGGGGGCAGGAAAGCCGGCCCAGGCGGGGGCACAGCCCCGCCCTGACCAGTCTTGCGTTCGTGGGTTTCTTTGCACCGCGGTCACCTCTGAGGCTCCTCTCTTTACACCTGCTCTATGTTCTGTGGGTGGCAGTCATTAGAGGGCTGGCCACACGTTCATGGTGCCGGACACTATAGATAAACTCCCTCTCAAGCCCTCAATGGTTGGCTTCCTCCTCCCCTTTATGAAGAGGGGAGACTGAGGCCCACAGAGTGAATTTACTCAAGACCATTATCTCTAGAAAAGGGTGGAACCAAGAGCCACAACTCAGCTTCTGATCCCTAAGCTGCGCTCTTGGCTGCCTGGGTGGCTCCTGAGGTGGGTTTCGAGAGGTCAGGGGTGGAAAACATTCATTCACTCGAGTGTATTCACTCGTTCATCCATCATTCGTTCATTCGCTTGTTTAGCCAGCTTATCTCACGGGCCTCGTGCTTTCCTTCTGAGGCTCCGGACCTGCCACCTTCTCTTTTACCCACTTGCTGTCTTGCCGCGGGGACCGCGGGCAGCGCACAGGCAGGGACAGTGTGTGCCTTATTCACCCCAGCGTCCCAGGGCCTCGCACGGAGTGAGTCCTCGAGACATGTTGGTTGACTGGCAAGTGGATGATGACTAGCAAGAAGCTAAGGTTTGTGTAGTTGTTGAACTGTGTTGTATTCGGGCACCGAGCGCTGTGACCTAGCCGGGCCCGACTCTGGGGAGCCTGTGCAGCGGGCGGCGCCCGGGGCAGGGCAGGTCCCACAAAAGGCGGCGGTCAGACTCTCCTGCCCGTCACAGGGAGGCAGGCCTGTTCTTCCCCGGCTGCCAGGGACACTGTCTAGGGACAATGGAGACACTTTCCTCCGGCTTTCTCAGTTGGCTCTGCCGCAGTGAAGCAGAGAAACCCAGACATGAAGTCACCGCTTGTTTTCGGCGAGAGAGCAAGAAAAAAGCCCCCGCAGTATTGTGTTTGCCTTATTAAGGCTCATTTTCTCATTACAATTTTCCCTCCTAATTGCTAATTTTTCCAGCTTCTCCAAGAGCCATTCTCCTTCCGCCTTGTTCCTTCCACCTCCAAGAGCTGGCGCTTCGAGAAACTGCCACAGATGGGCAAAGGAGAAACACACATGCTTGTTTTTAATTTACTTGAAATCCTCTTCACTTGGTGCTACTGGGACGGGCAGCTGCCGGGCTGTTCTGGCCTTGTGACTGGGGACTCAGCCCTGAGGACTTCCCGGCGGAGGTGGGGGCGGGCCGGTGCAGGTCCATGGCTCCGTGCCCCTCCCGAGGGCTTGGCTTTGGCAGTGGGGTGGCCCCCCCGCCGGCCAGGACACCGAACCTGAAGAGCATGTGCACACAATCAACCGAGAGGACAGTGGGCGTGGGCCCTTGGACGGGGCACCCCGCGTGCACCCGGAGCCAGGCCTGGTGCGCTGTGTCTGTGCCAGCTCTGCAACCAGGGCCCCTCAGCAGGAGGGGGCCGTGGACACCCTGTTTGCAGAAGGAAAGAAGGAAAGACAGACTCAGAGAACTTGAGAACAGAGGAGCCTTGGCTGAGGCTGCTTAGATAGCAACAGCACAAAAGGGGTGTCCCCTAGGTCTGTCTGTCCATCCCTCTTGTCTGTCTGCCCCAGGGGCTTCTTCCACACCAGGCCTGCCCAGACCGGCAGGGAGCCCGTCACAGCGACAGAAGCCTCTCTCCGCTCTTCCCTGAGCCACTGAGGCACCCCTCACTGCTCCCCCGCCGTGGGAGTTCCTGCTGTCCTCAGGGTCAGGGTGCCCACACTTGACTGAGAGGATGGGTCAGATGCTGCCTGTAGGTCTGATATGTGGGACTCTAGGCATGATATTGTCTCAGGTCCCCTGACCCCCATGAGGCAGGGAGGACAGGCACTTGTGATGGGACATTACAGGTCATCAGACTGAGAGGCATGCAGTGGGTTTGGAGTGTCATGTTGGCTCTGTCACTGGTGGGCTCTGGGCGTGTGGGTGAGCCCCTCGCCCCTCTGAGCCCTGGCTCCCTCCTCTGTCAGAGGAAGGTGATGATCACGCCTCGCTCATGGGGATTGAAATCAGAGTGTAAAGCTGTTAGCCTGGGATCGGGCAACAAGGAGACTTCCCTGCCTCGGAGTTACCATCATCGTCGTGGCTGTCGTGGGTGGGATACTGGTTTGCTAGAGCTGGAGAAAGCCGCGGCTGTTACACACCCGAAAGGCCGCCTGGTTCCAATGCTGTTTTATACGAATTGGGAAACCAAGTCCAGAGAAGAGGAATGTGCTCAAACTGGGATCAAGAGCGAGTTAGCAGAACTCTGTGTTCCCCCGTCTCCTCGCCCCACAAATGGAAAAGTGGAAGCACCTGTTCTTGAAAGCAGCTGGGGACTTGTCGGGTCCCCGAGCGAAAGAGTCCAGCAGAAGCGATTCCTGCTGAATAAGGTGTCGTCGTCAGAGTCAGGAGAGCCCCGTGCCCCATCGAGGTCACCCAAAGGCTGGGCAATAGCTGAGGACCCCAGAGCTGGGTCGCAGTGTTCCGCGCCCCCGGGAGCTTCGGGGTGGGTTGATGCCCTGGGGCTAGGAAGGGCCCTGCCCAAGATGCATATGCAGGACCACCCCGCTGACCAGGAGCAGCTGTCCCTCAAGGAGGAGAAAGCCCCATCACGGCACTCCTCGACCTGACTGCCCTTTTCTTACGGGGGCGACTGCCCCTCCAGAGTCTGTGTCCCGTGCCCTGGGGGCTCCTGCGCCCAGTGCCTCACAGAGACTTGTTAGCTGGGGTGAAAGAAATGAACCAGAGGTTGCTGAATGGAATCTTTTGTGCTTCCTTACCAGGTTTTAGTTTGTGACATTTCTTTATGTCCATTTATCTCACTCACCTTTCAGAATCCCCTGGAGGAAAGATTCATAGTCCCATCTTGTAGGTTGGAAAACAGAGGCTCAGAATTTCAAGCTGGGATTGCCGGCCTGGTAACCATACATGGTTATCTAAATTAAAATTTAATATAACTTAAAATGTCCCTC
This sequence comes from Mormoops blainvillei, assembly GCA_004026545.1. Classification (NCBI taxonomy): domain Eukaryota; kingdom Metazoa; phylum Chordata; class Mammalia; order Chiroptera; family Mormoopidae; genus Mormoops; species Mormoops blainvillei. The sequence continues at coordinate 66,018 of PVJD01007980.1, read as the reverse complement.
CGTTGTGTTGGCTGCATGTAAGTGCTTAGTAAGTAAGCAAGACACACGCCCAGTGACTAGCATACTGGCCAGTGAAGTATAGAGTGTTTGTCACATTTGGCAGAAAGTTCTATCAGATGGTGTTGCTGAAAAGTCCCACGGCCACTGAGTGGGGTTCTCCGACTCCTGGTGCAGGCTCTCGGTGGGGGCGAGAGCGGGATTTGGAGAGTCGGTGGGCTGTAGGGGGGAATGCTCGGGGCCTGGCTTTCCCATCGTACGCTTTGGATCCTGAGGGCCACCTTGCTGGGGGGCAGGCGGGCAGGTATGAGGTTTGGGAACAGCCCTTCATCCCTCCGCCAAGAGCAGTTCCTTTTTCCCGCTTTGCATTAAACTAGTGTGCACTGCTCTGTGAACTCGGATGCAAACGGGGTGGCCTGGCATCCTTTGTCTAATGAGCCGGCGTGGCGTGCGTACTGCCGTCGACAGGATGTCAGGGTCTGCACCTCGGACCCTGCTCCTCTTTCCCTAGAGGGGCCTGAGCCTGGAGGCCGGGCACCCGGAAAGGGCCTCCGGTCCCTCCTCTTTCTCTGCCCAATGGTACAGAAGTGGGCTCTTGGCGCTCCTGGGGTGCACCGAGGAGCGGGACCACCCCTGCCGCGGGTGTGGCTGCCCGGGCTGGCTGCTCACCTGGACCCGTGGGCAGTGGCCAGGAGGTGGGCTGCCTGAGAATGTAGCCACAGGGCAGGAGAACAGACACCCTGGGGCCGGGGGTGGGGGCTGCCTGCTGCACACCCAGCGAAGCCCCCGTCTCCTGTGGGTGCATGTGGTGGTGCCCAGAATGCAGCCAGAGCACAGAGTATGGGAAAGGGGGTGGGAGGGATGGAGTGGGTGGGCGGGGCCAGCTGCGGGGTGGGTTTTGAGAGCCTGCTGGCAGCCAGGTGGGATTGGAGGCTTCTTTGCATCTTTACAGCCATCCTTCTGTGTGAGGGATGAGGCTCTGACAGCTCAGGCCAAGAACCAGTGGGCGCCTTGGTGCCTGCGGCAGCACTGTTGCTCCCCTGCTCTTACTCAGGGGACAGTGACTTGCCCAAGGACACACTGTAGCTGACGGCCGAACCTGGCTCCAAACCCAGCAGTGTTTGACTCCCTGGCCCATGGCCCTTTTAAAGAGCCAAGATTTTTCTAACCCTGCAGCTCTGTGGCCTTTCAAAGCCATGAGGGGCTGGGGTGGGGGCAGGTTGGCCTGGGACTGTCTCCAAATCCAGGGGTCGCCTTGGAATTCTCTTCTTGTAATTCTTGTTTCTGCTGCCCTAGAGTTTTCTCTGACTCCGTATGCTAAAAAGAAGGAAAACAATTTAACGACAACAACACAGATAAAACTTAGTTCATGTAAAAAAAATACAAAAAAGTCTGACTTATGTGAAATTTAATTTAATTTATTTTTATACCAGCAGCTGTCAGTTCAAAGAACAACAACAAAGTAGCCATCTGTGCTTAATTTCATCAATCCACCGCTGATGGTCGCGTGAGCAGGGCTTTTGGACTGGAGGCAGAGCACGTGGCCAGATCTCAGCCCCCTCACCCCCCATGGGCCCTCGGTCCAGGTGGGGGCCTGGTGGCTCCATGTGGGGAGCCGTGGGGCACAGCACCTGGGCACGCGGGCCGAACTTGTTGCCAACTAGGAAAATGCAACAGTCTCATCTCAAGACACAGTAGCCCCCTGACTTTGCATCTTTGCTTAGCCCCATGTTTAAAAAAAATTTTATTGATTGATTTTAGAGAGAGAGAGAGAGAGACAAAGAGACATTGATTTGTAACCCCGTGTTATTTCATCGACTCCACATGCAGTGGTGAGGGGCATTTCAGTCCCGAACCAGGCTTGGTGAGGCAGGTGGACCCCGTCATCCTCCTGGTTCACCGTGGGAGACGTACCTGAGGTCACGGAGGGAGTGAGTGCCGGAGGCAGGGGCAGATCTTACCCCCTGGGTCATGGTGCTTGTCCAAATCACCAGAAAATCTGCAAGAATCAAAAACTATAGGGTCACATCTCAGGTCGAATCTATAGGGGGGCCCTCAGGGGGCCAACAGACTTCCTCCTTCTACAGCTCAAGAACCCTGGCTCGAGAGGGAGCGGATCTGGGGTCATGCAGGGTCAACTACAGAGCCCGCCTGGGACGGAGCAGCCCTAGACTTCCCTGCACTGCAAGGTCTCCCTGTCACCAGCCGCAGTGGCCCGTCCTCTCTGAAGCGGGCAGGGTGGCTGGGGGCTTCCCAGGGCCTCATTTCTGTGTGATTCGGGGAGCAAACCCTGGGACGGAACTGGCCCCTTCCAGAGGCAGTAAAGGTGACCTTCCTATCCCTGCCCCCAAATTACCGCCCCCCCACCCCCCAAAAAAAGCAAAATCAGAAAAAACCCCGGCAGGAATTCCTGGGCCAGTTGCAGGTTTATTTACTGCTGGATCAAGAGAATTAAGAGTGAGCAAGTTACAATCGGTGAAATATAGACGAAGAAAGTCACATTTTTCGATTTGCCATATTAAAGACATGGGGGGAACACGCCAATTGGCTTGTCATTTTCTCATTAAATAACAGATGGCCGCTGAGTCACAGCTCCCGGCAGTCCGGACGCTGCTGTCTGCCGGCTTCCTCACTGGGGCCCACTCGCTCAGGACTGCGGGGGTCTGCGGGGGGCAGAGGAGGGGGAGGCCCCGCTGCTTCTACCGCCTCCTGCATCCAGCCCTGTCCCTCATCCCCCAGCCTCCAGAGATCTGAAAAGCCCTCCATCCCTCTCTCCTTCACTCAGCAGTGGTCCTTAGCACTCCCACGTGCTTGGCCCTGGGCCCCCGTGCTGACAGAGGCCCCAGCCTGGGGAGTCAGAAAATGGGCAGGAACGTGGCGCCCTGGAGTTGGGGTTACGGGAGGGAGGGGATGCCCACGGACTGTGGGGGCCCAGGAGAGGTGCCTGACCTAGCCTGAGGGAGTGGGGCCGGGCCCCACCTATGACTTGGCGAGGGGGTTCGGAGGACCGCTGAGACACCTATCCTGGGACCTCACTGTCTGCCTGGAATGGAGTCCTTCCTACCCAAAACCTTACCCCGGGGGCCCTTTCTCCTCTCTCTGCGCCATGTTCCTGCAGCCCCTACCATGTCCGCCTGTTGGGCACCTGCACCTGTCAGGCCCAGGGGTGGGCACAGAGAGCAGAGTCCCTTTTATCTGGGGCCATTTCTGGCTTGTAGACCGTCGTTCTTAGGTCCCTCTCCGTGACCTGCTGGCTCTCGTTATGATGCTTTTGGCCACTCGTGTGCAGGCCGCAGTGCTGTCGACCTCTTGTCAAATGGGCAGGGAGTTTCAGATACCGTCCCCTGGGGCTCCTGGTCGGCCCAGGAGAGCAGCAGCCGAGGAGAGGTGGGGGGTCTGCAATGGGCTGAGGACGTTTAACGAGGTCCCTTTCGATGAGCGATTTGAACCAATGGGACGCTTGACAGGAATGACATCTGTAGATGGCTTTGCATAGTATGGATTTTTTTTTAAAGCAATATTAATCCTCCCTACCCGTGAACACAAGGCATCTCCCCATTCGTCTGTGCCTTTTTCCACGTCCTTCTTCGGAGTCTTGTGGTTTTCACTGTGCAGGCGCCTTGCCGCCTCGGTTGAATTTACTCCTAGATATTTTATTGTTGTTGATGCTACTGTGAAAGGGATAGTTTTCTTGATTTCTTTTTCAGATGTTTCATGGTATAGAAACACCGCTGATTTTCGTATGTTGATTTCGTATCCTGGAACCTGACGGGATTGGTTGATTAGTTTCAACAGTTTTGGGGATGAGTTTTTAGGATTTTCTGTATATATAAGATCGTACCATTTGCAAGGGATCACAATTTTACGTCTTCCTTTCCGACTTAGATCCCTTTTATTTCTTTGTCTTGCCTGATTGCTCTAAACTAGGATTTCTAGATCCATGGTGACTGGCAGCGGTGAGAGCGGGCGTCCTGTCTTGTTCCTGGGCTCGCCATCAAATGTGACTCCAGCGGCGGGTTTGTGACATATGACCTTTGTTACGTTGAGGTGTGCTTCTTCCATGCCCAGATCGCTGGGGGCTTTTATTCTGAGAGGACGTTGCCTTTTGTCCAGTGCTTTTTTGGGCGCCTATTGAGATAATCGCGTGGTTTTTCTTTCATCCCGTTAATGCGGTGCATCGCACTGATTGATTTGTGTTGTGGGACCATCATTGCCTCCTGGAGATAAACCCCACTTGGTCACGGCGGATGATCCTTTTCATGCGTTGTCGAGAATTTGGGCCAGTGGGGATTCCCAGATCGTACCCCTTGGACCCTCCCTTTGCACATCACAGGCTCAACTTGCGCCCAGGCTCCCCACGCTGGGAGGCCTTGATTTTATAGGACATGAGATCGGACTCATTTGCTCTCCAGTCCTCAGCCCAAGCCTGGTGTGGAAGTGTCTGCTGCTGGGTCCCAGCAGTGGGAGCTGGGCCACTTCCTTCCTTCCTGCCCCCAGGCAACGGCAGTCCTCATGGCCTGGGCTGCAGAGAGAGCCAGACAACCCAGGCTGGGCCCGCCCAGGAGCCGGCCTGGCCCCCGGGGGGCGTCCAACAGTATCAGCGTGGGGATTTCAGGTCACAAGTGTACCAGAGGAGGGGCACCCGGAATGTCTGGGGCATGAGGCTGCCCCCACAGAAGCCTAACTTGGGGACACTTGGATCCAGATGTCGCTGCTCTTCCCCGGCGGCAGCTTTGCCCTCAGGGCAGGCACTCACGGAGGCGTGCCTGACCCGCCTGGCCTTGGTCAGTAGCGGGTGGTCCCATTCACCACTCCCACCCTGCTGGGATTTCGCGCCCCACCTGCCACTCCAGGTTGCCTGCCCTGACCTTACAGGCTCTTGTCTGTGGGGTAAATTATGAAATTCTTTGCATTTTTGGGGGCTGCAACATCTGGTCCCGTTGATCCACAAGCCCTGACGAATGGGTGCCGAGGTCTTTTTTCTGTCTGCTCTTGCCAGCTGGTGTTTTCCACCTGTTTGAAGTCAGTACCGTCTGGTGTCCACCGCGACACGCCGTCTGAACTGTGCCACGGTCCGGTCTCTCTCCAGACAGCTCACAGGGCGGGTGTCGGCCGGCAGGTGCCGCCCCGCTGGCTGGTCCGGGAAAAATGCCTTCTGGGCCACGGCTGGCAGCCTGCTGGGGCCTGCACGGGTGGGCATTCTCTCTTAACCCGACAGCCCCGACACTGACAATTCAGTGCTTCCCACCTCATCCCCTCGCCCCGAATCGGTCCCTCTTGGTTTTCCTTCTCTGTGAGGGTCCCTGCCGCCCACCCAGGCGCCCACCCAGGAACCCTGCATGCCTACAGCCTTGCTCTGCCACTTTGTGGAGTTACAGCCTAAAACAGTCTAGAGCCCAGCCTCTTGTCTCGTGCTGGGAGTGGCGTTGGCTTCCTGACCTCCAGCCTCGTTCCTCCTAAGCCACCCTCAGCCTTTGATACAAGTTTAATGACCTCACTCCTGCTGTCTTTTTTTAATTTTTAACCCTCACCTGGGGATGTGTTTATTGGTTTTAGAGAGAGAGGAAGGGGGAGAGAGAAAGAGAGAGAGAAGCATTGATCAGTCACTGCCCATATGTGCCTTGACTAGGGATTGTAGCCACAACCCGGGCCCGTGCCCTGACTGGAATCGCGCCTGCAACCTTTCGGTCACGGGACCACGCTCCGCCCAGCTGACCCACCCAGCCAGGGCTCCCTCTGCTTCTCCGTTTTCCTAAAGATGAGGTTGGGGCCCAGGCATTGCGCACGAAGCCCCTTGCGCAGGACCTGCCTTCCTCTCTGCCCCCTCTCCCGCTCCCACCGCTCCCTCCCGGCTCTCGGTTAAGAACGCCCTTTTCCTTGTCCTGCGTCTGAGAGACTTGGGTGACCTCAAACTTCAGGCCTTCCCAGACTTAGTCAGCACTTCTGCTCCTTAGAGACCCTTCTGCAGACTCCCCTATCACCTGTCTGCGACTGAGAAAGCCAGTGGTCACCAAAGTTCATGTCCCTGCGGCCACCTGCAGTCATGGCCGGAAGGGGCTGTGCCAGGTCCCTCTGCACCTCGGGGGGGCCTGCGACTAGTTCTCACCAATGGTTCTCACCAATGGGACCCGAGGGGAAAGGATGAGGGGCCCTTTCAGACCAGGCGCCTGGGGGGCAGATCTCCTTTTTTTCCTTTTGCCCTTTTGTGACTTGATGCCCTGAACACAGCACCCTCTGAGCCAAGCAGCCAAGATGCCAGAGCTGCAAGGTGGCAGGAGCTGGGGGTCTGAGTCGAAACTGAGAGGAGAGATGCCCACTGACCAGAGAGGCACGTCTAGCAGCAGCTGACACTGCCTTCAACCCAGGGTCAGCAAACTGTAGTCCAGGCCCTTCCTCCCCGTAAGACCCTCCACTTTGACCCCCTCTGCGCGTCCCCGGGATAGCTGGCCTGGGCATGGCGGACTCGGAGCCTCAGCAGGCCGGCCCTTTGCACCTACCTCGTTCCTGAACTCTTTGTGCCTGCCATGTTCCATGGTAGACCTCGTGGGGTCTCGCCTCTAACTTGTGGAATGGTTGGCGACCCCCACCCGCCTTCCGGAACTCCACCAGGGTTTCTGGGAATCCCATGATTCTTGGAACATTGCATAGAACCCTGTCACATTCTGTGTGGCAATTTCACCACAAGGTTCAATGTTATGAAGCCCTGGCAAAGTCCCACAGTACTCTACAAAGTCTTATTTTTTATCTTTATAGCCCTAGTGGATAGTCCTCAGGGGTTAAAAAAATATGCTGCTTATGTAGGGTGAGGGTGTGAAATGGGCTGATGGCGTAGGAGTCACTTCCTTCCGTCTACCTAAGATGGTTTACAACCCCATCACCCAAGATGGACACATAAATGAGCTAAAGCCCAGATAAGCAAGACAGATGCCTCCCCTGGGAACGTCCCTTCACCAACCTGGCACTTAGAGTCAAATAAAACACAAACGTAATAACTTAGTGGGCAGGCCTGAATACGACAATACAAGCAAACCCTTCCTGCCCCTGCCAACGATGCCGCAGAGTTGGGGAGGGAGAGGTGGCCGCACGGGTGCGTCCCCAGGCTCAGCGCAGGCTCTGGAATCGGAGCACAGAGGAACCCAGCACCTCCCAGGGCCTTTGGGGCTCAGGTGAGGCAATACCTGGTTCACAGAAGAGGCAACACTTGAGTGTGAGGAGCCTCTGGGCCCATCCAGTGGACCAGCCTCCCCCAGGGAACAATGAGAAAGGGCCTCACCCAAGGCTGTGAGACCAGAGTCTGTGTTTCTTCATTCTCCATCCAATGAACTGAAAACAATTTAAAAGTGCCCGCCTGATTCAATAGGTGGTGTTGGGAAAGCTGGACAGATAGGTGCAGAAAAATGTATCTTACACCACACACAAGAATAAATTTAAAATGGATCAAAGACTTAAATGTTAGACTCGAAGCCACGAGAATCCTAGAAGAAAGCAAAGGCAAAGTCTTAGACGTTGCTCGTAGCAGTTTTTTTATTGGATATACCTCCCCAGGCAAGGAAAAAATAAACAAACAGGACTGCATCAAACTAAAAAGGTTTTGCACAGCAAAGGAAACCATCAACAAAATAAAAAGACAACCCACAGAACGGGAGAACGTACTCGCTGATACATCCGATAAGGGGTTGATAACCCAAATTTATAAAGCACTTACAAAGCTCGACACCAAAAAAGCAAACAACCCAATTAAAAAGTGGGCAAAGGTCCTGAATAAACACTTCTCCGAGGAGGACACACAGATGGCCAATAGACATGTGAAAAGATGCTCAAAGTCACTAATCATGATTTGCAGAAATGCAAATCAAAACCACCATGAGATACCACCTCACACCCGTCAGAATGGCGACCATCAATAAATAACAAACAACAAGTGCTGGCGAGGCTGTGGAGAAAGGGGAGACTTTGTGCGCTGTTTTGGGGAATGCAGACTGGTGCAGCCACTGTGGAAAGCAGTATGGAGATGCCTCAAAAAATTAAAAATGGATCTGCCTGTTGACTCAATGATCCCACTTCTGGGACTCTATCTGAAGGAACCCAAAACACTAATTTGAAGCAATGTAAGCACCCCTGTGTTCACTGTGTTACTTAAAATCACCAAGATACAGAAGTGCCCAAGTGTCGATGCGTAGATGAGTGGATAAAATAACTATAGGACATTTACACAATGGAATTCTACTCAGCCATAAAAAAGAAGAAAATTTTATCTTTTGCGACAGTGTGGATGGACCTGGAAAACATTACACTAAGTGAGGTAAGCCAATCAGAGAAAGACAAATGCCATGTGATTTCACTCATATGTGGAATCTAATGAATAAACTGCACTAACAAGAAAAATGGGGACAGACTCATAGATGGGGAGCAGATGACAGCTGGTGGGGGTGGGTGTTAGGGTGTGGAGGGATTGAGCAAAAAGGAAAAAGGACTCTTGGCCATAGACAACAGTGTGGTGACCGCCGTGGGGGTGGGGGGCGGCCAAGGGAGTTAAATGGTAACGGAAAACACAATGCAATAAAGATTTTTAAAAATGCCCACCTGGGCATGGCACTTAGTGCCTGACCGTCGGCAAAGCCTTTTGCAGTGATGTTGTGAGGTAGGCAGGGCCTGGGTGCTCTATTTCACTTTGCCGACAAGGAAGTTCAGGTTCAGGGGCCCAGGTCCCCGGAGGCTTCCCTCCCTTTTATTGGATATATCTCCCCAGGCAAAGGAAAAAAATAAACAAACGGGACTACATCAAACTAAAAAGGTTTTGCACAGCAAAGGAAACCATCAACAAAATAAAAAGACAACCCACAGAATGGGAGGACATATTTGCTGATACATCTGATAAGGGGTTAATATCCAAAGGGAGGGAGGGCTGGTGCTGGGTCCCCCTCTGCCCCCATTCCAGAGCCCGCACTGAGCTTGGGGACACACGGACACGGCCACCTCTCCCTCCCCCCGCCTCGTGGCCCCATCTTTCCCTGCGTCCATTAGGCTTGGCCACCCCACTGACCTGCCTGCAGAGAGCTGCGGTCACATACGTGACCTGCGGGCCAGGCCCTGAGGTGCCCGTGCAGCATTCTTCCGTCAGCCCACCTGCCCAGCTCCATCTCTGGTCCCTCAGGACAGACACGGAGCACTTTGGGACACGTGGTTTGGCCCTGTCTCAGGACTGGCGGAGCTGCCCTATGGCCCCACGTGGTCCCACTTCATCCATCATGCACTCTGCTCGGCCATGTTTGCCGATGTCCCCGTTTGCTGAATTCCGAGCTGGGTGGGCCCCGGGGGTGAGGGCAAGCCTCATGGAGTGATGGTCATCGGGGAACCCTTTGATGGGCCCCACTTCCAGGGAGACTCTTCCCCGCCAAACGGCAGCCAGAGTTAATCTCCCCAGGTCGTCTGCCGGCTTGTTCCAGCCTGCGCCACTTGGCCAGGCCCTTCCCTCTCTGGCCCTGCTCCTCATCCGCAAGGGGAGTCTGCGTGCAGGTGCGTGTGTGGGCGTGTGTGCGCGCGCGTGTGACCCGAAAGTGCCCTCCCAGGCTCTGGACTTGATGGCACGGGCTCTTTTTACCTAGAATCAAAGAGTCCTGCCAGTGACACGCGCCAGTGTGTCGCATTGGCCCCGCCAACACCTCCTGCTTTGACACCTGAGGACCGCCCGGCAATATAGGAGCTCAGGCCCCACCGAGGCTCGGACCGCGCCCCACCGCTCCGCACGACGACTTCCCCTTGCAGCAGCTTGGGGTACGGTATGCACACACATCGCTTTCAATGTTCGAGTTAACCAGACCCAGGCCCTCACCCCCGTGGGTCCTGGAGTGACATGTTGGGCTTCTCGTCCTGAAGCCTCCTCTGGTCGTGCTCCAAGAACTCCCGCCGTGGACTCTGCGAGGGCTTTGTTCCCTGCAGCCCCACTGAAACTGACTCTGACTCTCCCTCGAGGCCGGAGGCCTTTAAAGCAGCCACCAGAGAAGCTGGCCCCACAACAGACTGGCCAGGACACCCAGTGATGGCTGTCGAGGTGCTGCTTTCTGTGCCAAGGTGGCTGAATCAGACCATGTTCTGGCACCAACGACCCTCCCACCACCAAACGAACACCACCAAGAACCCCCAAGGTGACCTGGCAAGACCTCTTGTTCCTTGCTACACCTTCCCTTTCAGGAGTCCCGAGAACCTTTTGCCAGCTGACCTCAGGTGGGACTATCAGTATCTCCGTTTTCAGCTCTCACATTGCCACCCATCCACAAGATTGCCTGCCAGTTTCACTTGTAGCTAAGTGAACGATTTACAGCCAATGAAGTATAAGCAGAAGTGTTCTGTGGGACTTCCGGGGATTCATCTTAAAAACTCGGAAGCATGTCCTTCTTTATTCCTTCCTTTGTCTTGCCCTCTGGAAAACGGGTGTGATGGCTGGAACTCTAGCAACCATCTTAGACTGTGAGGGCCACACCTTAGTAAGGGTGGAGCAGTAAGCTAGAACCAGCCCCAAGTGGATAGATGTCCCTGCGTCTGTCCTATCAGTTCTATATTTCCTACTTCTGCATTTCTTTAATGTGTAAGAGAAATAAACTCCTCTTGTGTTTGAGTCACCGTTATTTTGGGTTTTCAGTCACACGTGGTTGAACTGATACATCGAGCAAGCTTGGTCTCTAAACAAAGAGGAACTCTGAAGGTATTTGTGGACCTCACATGTTCCCTTTCCTGTGGCAGCCGTGGGGCCTGTCTTCTGTAAGGGGACATGCAGATCCTTGTGTACCTTGCTTAAGAACAAGAGACAATAGTTACAATCTGTTAATCCCATCTGTTTTCCACGAGGGGGGAAATGGTTATGCAGTGATAACAGAAATTCTCAGGCCGGCAGGGAGTCTCCCATAACAGGGACATTGGGGATGGAGGGACACAAAGCAGAGACATTCATGGAGCCTATCACGGGGGGTTTCTTACCAGGCATTGACAGCATTTGTCATTTCTGAAGCCCATTTTTGTTATAACCATATTAACTCCTTCTCCTCTTTCTCCTACCAAGGTCCCCCACAACAGCGTTATTAGCCCCACTCCGCACAAGGCGAACTTGAGGCCTGGAGGGCAGCGTGGCTTGCCCAGGTAGAAAATATTGTAGCAGGTCTGCCTGCCTCCTTTTTGTTATATTTTTCTCTTAGTGGAGGAAGAATAATCTAGCAACATATATCCTAGATTTTCCAGAAAAGTTCCAAGTTCTTTAACTATTTTTTTTCTCCCAAAGAACATTTGTTCCAGACAGATAATTCACACTGAGTTTTGGTTTGTAAAAAAGATTAGTCATTGGGAAACACCTTTTAAAATCATCCTCCAAAGTAGCAGATGTTTCAGAGGAAGACAGAGGCAGTGCTGGAAGTTTAGAGGAAGTCAGAGAAGACTTCCTGGAGGAGGTGGTCTTTGACCAAGGTGTAGTGATAACACCGACCTGGATGGAGGAATATGCTCTGGGAATAATTAGGGCAGCAGAGAGAAGGTGATGAGGAGGAGATGGTCGTGGGAGGTAAGAACCTTCTGGAAGGGGGAAGAGCACAGGAAGTGTGAGGACCTAAGGGCTCTGGTGAAGCTTCAGGGAGCCCTGAGGCATGTGAGGTACCTGGAGTGAGAGTGAGCAAAGTGGAGGAGATGAGGTGTGGTTCCTGTGAGAGATAGGGTGACCTCCTCAAGGACAGGGGCAGTGGGAGATGAGAGGAAGAGACTCAAGGATGGGACTTTCATCACTGATCACATGTGGGCGGTTGTGGTAGGGGGGCGATGAGAGAGCTTCAGCCGTGGGTACCACCACATGAGATGACAGAGTCCTTTTTTCTCAACAGTGAGGCGTGAGGTCATCCCACATGGGTTAGTAATTAAGGTTATTCTTTTAAATATTTGCTCAAGGAAAAAGTAATTACCTATTAATTAAGAAGTGCATTCAGAAACAGATTCACTTACCAACCCTCTTCCAAGTAGCTGAGAAAGTTTAACCCAATGGTTCTGATATTTTTGGTCTGTAGTTCTTGTTCTCAGTTCAGTTTTGTGCAAATGGCTGTGTCTTTTGTAGGAGAAAGATGATAAGATGAACCCCAAAGTCTTGTCTTACCTACATTTGGTGTGACCATAGGCGAACAGTTATTTTTCTTTGTGTTTCCCACATTTTCTTCACTGAGCAAAGAGATATTTAAAAACAGGTTACCTAAAAAGAAGGAAAACACATGCTCACTCCAGACTCCTCCTCTGAAGACTGCACAGTGGAGGAATTTTGAGGGGAAAAGCGTGTGGGTCAAGGGTTAGGCACCAGCCAAGAGCTGTTCCTGAGGGAAGGCAGTGTCCTCAGATAGGCAAGGACGAGGAGACTGCGGCTCCCGTCACCTTCCTGGGAAACGGTTGTCCAAGGATGCACTGCTAACTGTACAATGGAGCAAAACGAAGACCGCAGACTGGAAAGTGGCAGTGAACTGGGGCCGCCGGGAACCATGGGAGCCAGGTCCAGGGACAGGGAGGGTAGTAGGTGCTGCCATGAACAGGGAAACACAACAGAAAGAGAAAGAGGCAAAAATTTCATGAGAAAAGTGTTTATAAAATAAAAAAAAATGCAGAAGGCTGGATGTATAACACCAGATTGAAACAACAAAGACTTGGGGAGGGCAGGGGGGAAGGAAATCATGATAAACTACTGAAAACACATGGCAACTGGTCAAACCTTATTATACTGCTCTTGATTTTGGCAAGTAGAGGAATGTAAGCCAGAGTGTGCGTTTGATGATCTTGAAGGGGATCGCTAATAGAGCTAAAAAAACACGCCAAAATATACTCGATGAAAAGCCGTGGAAGAAAGGCTTATATGTTTGCTTAAGAAGGAGGAAGGTACACACACCTGGGATGTCTGCACAAAGCTGGACTCCTGCTGGGGAGGGCGGCTGAGGCCCCAGAGACCGATCTCCTGTGAGTATTCGAATTTGTTAGACCAGTGTGGCAGCATTTAAAAAAAACAGCGCTATGAGGGCATAGTGGACATACAATAACCCGCACATATCTCAGTGGACGGTTTCATCCGTTAGACCCAGGGGGACACCGGAGCAGCTATCACGACACCCAAGATTGCGAACAAATCCATCACCCAGCGTTCCCTCTTCTCTCCGCTGGGCAGATGGATGTGAACAACACCGCACCCCGACAGCCAGGAATGGGAGCGAAGGAGACTAAAGGAGCTGAGAAACCGTCTAAAATAAGGCAACAGAAGTAAGGTTGTGAATGAGTTAAATAATCTAATGAAAAGCAAAGATTCTCAGGAGAATCATATCAATAAAATGACCACGATTATACACGCAAGTGAGGAATCCTTTCCCAGCATCCGTGGAACAGCGCCCAAGGCCAAAGGCATGTGGGTCATAAAAACCCTATTGTGTCCCCCGTACCAGAAACTTCGCAGCTCCCAGTTTCTGATAAAAATTAAACTGGAAGTAACGGCAATTAAAAAAAATCCTTCTTAGCAATTGGAACACAGAGGAATAAAATATACTTATAGAATATTTGGAGAGTAATGAAAATAAAAACACTATGCCTGATAAGACTAAAGCTGTTCTCCAAGGCAGACTCATAGTATTAAAATGCATTCTTTGTAGAAAAAGAGAGCCAAAACATGTATGATTTAAGCGTTCAGTTCAATAAATTATAAAAGGAAGGAAAAGCAACCCCAATAAAATAAAAAGGAGCAAACCTGAACTTAACACAGCGGAAGACAGAGCTGACAAACAAATGTGACTTGATTTGAAACATAAATGTCAGTAATCTGGTGACACTAATTAAAGAAAAACATATAAAATGCAAACAAAATAGCAAAGGATATAATCGTAGGGAGGTGGTTACAAAAGTAGTAGCATATATATAATTATGCTAATGCTTTTAAAATCTCAATGATCTGAAATTACCTGGAAAACTATAAATTATCCAAACCTTCAATAATTATAGAATACATTGAAATTTTGATAAAAATACTTTCAAAAGAAGATTGCAGACCTGGTAATTTTACATGAAAGTTATTTCGAGTATTTAAGGAATGGATGTCTAACTCTTCCAAAGTGTAGAAAAGACCAAAAGCTACACAAATAATCTCACAAAGCTAAAATAATCCATCACCAAAAAGCTAGCCAAGCTAACCTCACCATGAAATGACCAGCCTGTCCCACTTATGAACACCGATATGAAAATTCTAAATAAAATACTCAGTGGTCACATTCATTAGCATGTTAATTATTCATCAAAGTCCAGTAGACTTTGCCCAGGCATGTAAGCATGGCTTAAGATTAAGGAAAATCTGTAAGTATAAGAAATTGCATTAATAGATTATATAAGAAAAGCCACAGTATGATTATCTCAGGGCGTGCCTCAAAAATGAACACTTATTCCATTCTTAAATACTGTATTTAACATAGAGTTGTTTCTACTATGTGCCGGCCACCTTGCTAAGAGCCTGGTACAGTTTACGTTAAACACCCAAAGCAACACCTGGTGATGGGTCCCTTCTCCCACCTGCGGCCAACCCCTCCACCCGTGCCCACTCCCCTCCTCCCCTTCTCAGGGACATTGTACAATCCATCACAGCTTTCCTATACTCTCACCTTCTCCCCCTCCCACACACCTGGTTGCTCCCCATCAATACTGAAACAAGCTCTATATCCTTTTAAAGCAAATCTCCCCAGATCCGGCCTGACCCTCCAATGGAGCCTTCTGGAAGGAACTGTCCGTGTTCATTCTGTTTTCTCACATTCCCCCCGGGCTCCCCTCCGGGCAGGCGTCTGCCCCTTGCATTCCCCCAAACAGCCTTCCCGGAGAGCTGCGCACCGGCCAGCCCACTTGTTGCTTTTTGGTCACACCGCCTGTGAAATGACGCTCTCAGGGCCTGAAGCGCTGTCCTGGACGGTGAATAACAAAGGAGTGATGCTTGCCCTGTGCGGACAAGGTGCCCCCCAAAGCCAGTGGCCCCCTGACGAGAGGAGGGGGTCCTGCTTTCCTGCCTTGCCCTGCTCAACAGCCTCCTCCGCTCCTGGTAGTGACTCAGGGACTCAGGCTCCTCTCCTGTCCCACCCGGTCCCCGGAAAACAGTGCTCCTCGCCCACAGATGGTGTTTCCCACTGTACAAAGCAGGACAATCTCCGAAGCTAAGGGCCCCTGTGAGCTCTGGGTTATGACCCAGGTTTGTAGGTAATGCGACTGCAACTCAGAGGCCCTTGGCAAAGGCGCACCCTGCAGAGACAGAGAGGTCGAGGCAGGACTCGACAGCAGGGCCCTCCCCTCTCTCCTAAGTCACACTGCTTCTTCTGATGGTAGGGGGGCAGTCACCTTTCACAGATTTGCAGCCCTGCCTTCCTCTGACTGATGGCCTGGGGGAGCCTGCCAGCAGGTGCCTTCCTTAGATTGGAGGCTCAGAATGTCCCCTTGGTTTCTGGAACTCTCGTCTCTCCACTGCTGGAGTTCTTCCTGTGGGCCCAGCAGCCTCCTCCCATATGCATTCAGGGTCCTGCCAAGAGCCTCTCAAATACTCCCCCAGAAAAGGCCAGACCTGTTCATTGGGCGCCACGGCTGGCCAGACACCACCCTCTTATATGCTGCTTAGAAATAAAACACGGAGGTGACAAGCAGCTTGGAGGAGTTGAAATGTCAGTGCGACACCCTGAGCTCCTCCGAGCCTGTAACGCGGTGATGGTAAAGGTTGCCCAGAAAGCAGACTGTGAGCCAGGAACCGTGGGAAGTCCCTCTGGGTTCTTGGAGCTGCAGCCCCAGAAGAAACGACGCCGGTGCCAGGAGGCCACCCCGACTCTCAGGCATGCTGTCGCCTGTGCCAGCCACCTGCTGCGCCGCCCGGTGCTCGAGCTGCGCCCGACGACTTGTAGCTCTTGTCACCTCTGCGTCCCCTTCCTGAAGGCAGCCCCTGCCCCCCTCCTCTGCTCTGCTCTACCAGGGTGCTGTCCCCGTCACGCCTGTCCCTCCAGACCGTGAGCTCCTCAAGGGCAGAGATTGGTGTCTTTTGTTTCATATCCTGGGCTCTGCTGGAGGCCTGGCACAGAGGGGGCTCAATCAATATTGTCCAGTGAGCGAATGACCCTTCCCAGAGCTCAGCAATCAGAGTGGACCAGAGGCCAAGCCCTGAGGTCCTTCCCGCCCCTGCTGGCAGCAGGAGGAAAGGCCACCCTTGTCTGGGCACCCGAGTCAAGGGCACTGGACATGGAAAGAGGGATGCTCTGGGGTGGGCCTCCAACTTGCTGGGCCTCGGATCCCTCATTTGCAGAATGGTGGGGGTGGGCGATCTCCAGGACACCTCCAGGACCATCTCGGTCCAGACGCACAGAGGTCTGAGACCCTCCTCCTTGCACTTGTGGTTGCAAAATAGCCCCGCCTGGCCTGCCCCCCAGCCTTGACTTTGGCTCTTCCCCCCCCCGGCCCTGGCAGACCTCAGAAGGGCCTGAAAGTGAGGGGTCCAGAGGCTCGAGCTCCATCCACTTATAGGAAATGCCCCCGGAGGGGATGCTTATATGTGCGTGTGCTGTGTGTGTGCGTCTTAGGTGACAGAGGAGACATGAGGTGTGCATTGGTTTGTGTCTGTGTGTGTCATCCCATAGATTCGATTAGCAACGGGTTGGAATCAAGAGTGGGTCCGGGGGAATGGACACAGGGACGGATGGGCATCACCTTGGGGAGGGAGCGGCGTGTGTAAGGGGCATGGGACGCGTATCGAGGCCCTGGCCAGCGGACGTGCCTGTGGGTGGGTGGGGGCACGGGTGCGGGGCTGGCTGTGGGTTCTGTGCAGGTGTACGAGTATGTGCAGGTCCCCCCTTGGACCTGCCCAGGGCCAGGAGGAGCTGTCCTGGCGGCAGGTGGAGGCCTTGGTAAGTGGGCATCCTGCTGGCGCCACCCCTCACCTCTCCTTTTTATCCATCTTGAAGTATTGATCGTCACATCTGAAAATGCTGGCTCGGCCGCCACGGCTCTCAGAGCCAAAGCGCCGGGCGAGCTGTGAAAACTGTCTACCCCGTGTGGGAGGCTGAGACGCCTTCCTATTTTAATCCTCCTGCGCCGCCAAAGGTTAGTGGTTTCTGCAGATTAAACCACAGGGTCAAGCACACCAGCCCCTCGCCAGTGTTGCTGGTGGCTGCTGGCTGGCTGGGGAGACGTCCTGAGGGTGTGGTGGCCGAGCAGTGCTACCACGCCACCCATGCGGCTCCTCCTGCAGTAGAAATTTAGGGCTGCGGGGACTTTAGAACTCATGTAGTTGAACCTTCTCAGCAACAGCTGGGGAAGGGCCATCAGTGAGTGCAAGGGCCATGTCCAAGGTCACAAGAACAGAGATGGGAACCATGGTGTGTCCAGCCCCACAGAGCAGGCACAGGACTTGGCGGTAGTGGCGAGGACTCAGGGAGGCAGGGGTGGGGGAAGGAGGTGGCTTTCCCGTGAGCCGTGCAGCACCAGCCGTGGATGGTTTTTGAGCAGGAGGGGTGCACGCTCCCTGGCTCATTGCAGGGAGCACCGTCTGACTCCATGTGGTGCAGAGGAGAGCGTTGGGGGGTTGGGGAGTGGAGACAGAAGCCGGAGCCCCTGTCCGGGAGCCTTCAGAGAGGCCAGATGGGCTGAGGAAGGAAGAAAGGGAAAGCAGGACTCCTTAGGGGGGTGTTCTGGGCAGAGGAAGCAGCAGGTGCAAGCGACAGGGACATCCTAGATGTGCGTGGGGGTAGCTACCCATTCAGGTGTGATTCCAGGGTCCCCGTCAGTCAAGCTAAGAAGCCAAGTAGGAGAGCCTTGAACTAGGAAGGACAACCCTAAAACAGTGTCAGGGGGTGCTGGGAACAGGGAGAAGCAGAGCTGGGAGTGGGGTCTAAGGCTAGAACAGAAAGGTGTGAGAAGAGGTGGGTGAGACCCCTATGGGGGAAGCAGCGGTGGGCAGGGAGGCGGTTCAGGGCTGGGCCTTTATGGGTGCTTGGCCCTATCGTCCCCCATACCCCGCCTCCCACCCTTTTTAAAAAGGATTTTATTTATTTATTTTTAGAGAGAGGGGAAGGGAGAGAGAAAGAGAGGGAGAGAAACATCAGTGTGTGGTCGCCTCTTGCATGCCCCCTACTGGGGACCTGGCCCGCTGCACAGGCATGTGCCCTGACAGGGAATCAAACCAGTGACCCTTTGGTTTGCAGGCTGGCAGTCAATCCACTGAGCCACGTCCGCCAGGGCTTCCCACCCTTCTAAGCTGTCCTTGGACATGCCACAGGGTCAGAGAGGGAGCCCAGCCACCCCTCGCAAAGCCCACAGTGCAGTGGGGGAGGGACACTGGGTGCTCAGTCCTCCAAAGGAGCCTGGAGGGGGCACCCGGCAGGAGGCCAGAGGGCACAGGGACAAGCACCGAATTCTCCTGACTGTGGCAGTGGGGTGAAGGACCTGTTCCCTGGAGACTCAGGGTGTGAGTCTGTGCAAATTGCTTTCTCCTTCCAGGTGTAAAGGTGTCACCACACCTCTGCAGGTGGCTGCTCAGACCCCAGTCCACCCCCATCTGCTCGCCCCTCCTGTCCCTTCCAGATGGCCCTGAGCACTCTTGGCCTCGTCTGAGTCCTATCGACCCCCCCACCCCGAGTTGCCAAAGAAGTCACCTCTGCAGACTCAGTCCTGGGCTCATCCTACGCCTGGCTCCTTCCCGCACCTCCTCTGCTCTGTTTTGTAGATGGGGGCACTGAGGCCAGAGGGCCAGTCACTTGCTTAAATAGCACAGCTGATAAGAGGCAGAACTGAGACCAACGCACACCTGCCTGAGGACACGGGGACAGGGGGATTGCACTGTTTAGGAACGGGGGCCATGAGGCCAGACAACCTGGATTCAAACCTCCCCTGCTTACCCCCCACCCCCCACCTCTCAGCAAACCACCAACTGACCTTTGGTTCCCCTCTATGCAGAGGGCAGTTCTACCCAAGTCTGCGTTCATTGCCAGGGCTGCCATAACAAAGAACCACACACTGGGGGACTTTCCCATAGTTCTGGGAGATGCAAGTCCAAGGTCAAGGTGCTGGCTGGGCCGCTTCCTCCTGAGGGCAGGGTGGGACCACCCGGGCCTCTCCCTGAGCTTCTGAGGGTGGCTGTCCCTCTCTGGCGTTCTTGACTGGTAGATGCATAGCCCTGACTCTGCCGTCATTGTCACATGGTGTCACCCCCGCGTGTGTCTGTGTGTCCACATTTCCCCTTTTATAAGAACATGGTCATATTGGATCAGGGGCCACCCTCATAACCATATATCTGAGCTGGACCCTGTTCCGTGCTGGGCTCTAACTATGAGCTCTGTGGTCGGTGTGGGGGCGGATGCGACGTCAAAAGCAGGTGCCAGATGGAGAGGGGCGTGCCCTGGAAGAGGGGGCGCAGAAGCATGGCTGGGCTCACCCTGGGGCCCCAGTGGCTGGCCATCTGGCACCCGGTAGGTGCTCCCTGCCTCTCTGGGGACAGATAAGTGAATGAGGACAGATTAGGAGAGGGCATAGGGTACCATGTCGCAGAAGCACCAAAGCCACTTAAAGAGGCAGGAAGGAATTTCTCGCCCCTAGGCTCCAGCTCCTTGGGTGTTGAAAGATCAGATTCCTGGCATTCATGTCCTCTGTCTCTTCGGGATGTCCCTTACTGAGCACAGAGACCCGCGGGGCTCCTGGTGGCGCGTCAGGGCTTGACGGAGGGCGTTAGTGCAGCTTGGATTCCAGGGCCCACCAACGCAGCTCCACACATGCGCGGCCTCAGCATCGCATCTTTGCCGTGTCCAGCGACCCCTGTCTAAAAACTGGAGGGACAATCCCTTTGAATTCGAAGCCCGGTTTTCCGGAGCCATGTATTTTTAATAATTATTGCTGTGGGGACCCCTATCACCCTGCAAGCGGAAAAGCCCGACGTGGCCCAAAGCAGGGCGGATGGGCGTGGCTTGGCTTTTCCCACTCTGCAGAAGCTGGTGTCTTGGCTTTCTGGGGCAGGGGTCCCCCCGCGGGGGCCACAGGGTGCTTTTAAGATCTCTCCAGTTGGTTCAATGACCCGAGCAGGGGGTCCTCTCCCAGCCACCCTCCCCCATGCAATGCTAGCAAGTCACTTTCTCTCTCTGAGCCTCTGTTTCCCCGCCTGAACAACACGGACTAAGATATCGGCCGCAAGTGATTTACTAGAACTCTCCCAGCTTGAAGCTTAATGATTCTTTAGAGCGCGAGTGACCTCACCATTACTGTGGAGGGGCTGGAGACCTTGTAAGCTGCTCCTATGGGGAAGTTGGCAATAACGGTCTGTCATTTTGGGGCAAACTTGGCAGCACCAAGAGGACGTTGAACTTCATAGCAGGTGGGGGGAGGTGCTCGCGGAGGCCCTCGCTGCCTGTCCAGCAAGGATTCACTTTGTGTTCCTCACGACACAGGCGGGGGACTGTCCGTTCTCCGCCGCCATTCCGCGGTCTGCCTCCGTCCCCCATCCTTCTGTCTATGCCCAAGCACGGCACACATAAAATGGCAAGATGTGGGCTCCCGCCCATGTCAAGATCAACCAGTTCGTTTGGTGCCGGCCAGAGGCTTGGCTGCTGTCTTGTCTTGGAAGACCAGCCTGCTCTTCCTCGGGTTCTCACCGCTGAGCTGGTGGCCCTGGAAGTCAGCATTTGTGAGCATTTCAAGTACGTGGGGGATTCGTTCCAAAAGCCATCAGCGAACAAACCTTTGCTGTTTGTTGAGCAAACGGATGGATGTTTATTCTGGGGCAGATTAAATGTTGGTTGAGCCTCTCTATCCCGCTAATCTTCACACGAGCCAGATTATCTGCTTTACCTGTGCACAGAATCATGGAATTCGGGGGGTAGGGGGGGAAAGAGCAAACTTGAGATGGACAAGCCGGACTTTGGCGGGGTGGGAATATGCGTAAAAGGTGACATGGATTGCTCAAGGTGGTACAGTTGCCACAGGTGCGTGGCAGACGGGGCACAGGCCAGTTCTCCCCACTATCAGTCCAGGACGCCTCCCTCTTACTAAGGGCCAGACAAGGACCAGGCAAGCACATCTGGTGGGGTTCGAGTTTGTATGTCCCCTGAACAAAGCATCTCGCCCACTGGGTGGCTGTGACACTAACATATTCGTCCTGGGTGCTCCGTGTCCTGGGCTCGAGGCATCTGGCCTTCGGGGCCTCTGGGGCCACGCAGAGCTCAGACTGCTCATTAGGAAACAGCACCCCGAGCCCCAGCTGTGGACATAGTCAGAGTCAGGAGATGAAAACCAGTGGAGAGAAGCACTAGATCTGAGGAGAGGGCTGAGTGGTGGGCGAAGGCTGAGGCAGGAAGGCCCCCCTCCCCGGGGCCCTGCACGCACAGCGGGGGCTTATGCAGCATGGAGGGCGGAGTGGGGAGCACGGCCTCATTCCTTGTCTCTCTGTCCACCCCACAAACCTGGAGGAGGTGAGGGACTCAGAATAAAGGAAGAACAATTGTAGCAAAATAAAATAAAGCCATGGGCACAGTGTGCAGAATGTGTGCAAACACTGCCGGGGACACACTCACACCAAAGCTATCGTTTGTCCTTTCTCTGAAATGCATATTGAGCTGGGCACCCGGCACTTTTATTTGTAAGCTCTGGAAGCTGACACCACGGGGAGATGGGGTGGCGGGGCTGCCGGCACCCTCAGCAGGAACCTCCCCAGCAGCTTACATCATCTTTAAAGAGGGCGGGGGCAGAAGGTCAAGGTGCAGTTCAGACAGGCCCGGTCTGCAGGTCCAGGGAAGCAGGTGCTCTGAAGCTGAGCCCCCAGGTGGGCTCTTGGCAGCCATGGTGATTCATTTCATGTGTCAACATGACTGGGCCACAGGGCGCCCAGACGTTTGGCCCCAAGTCATTCTGGATGTGTCTGTGAGGGCGGTTTGGGATGGGATTGACTGTGAAATCTTTAGACTGAGTAAAGCGGATTGCCCTCCCCAGGGTGGGCGGGCCCCACCCCATCAGTTGACCTGCCAGGGCAGGGGGTACGGGGAGAGGAGGTTCTTCTGACTGACTGTCTTCAGCCGGAACATGGGCTTTTCCTTGACTTTGAACTCAAACTGAACATCGGTTCTTCCTGGGCCCTGAGCCTGCCCACCTTGACATGGGAATGACACCGTTGGCTCTCCCGGGCCTCTAACCTGTCAGCTGGATCTCGGGACTTGTCAGCATGATAAATGCCATATATATGTGTGCATATGTGACTTACAGACTCTTGGTCTGCTGTCTGGGGAGCCCTGACTAGTCCAGCAACTGTGGCCACAGTGAGTTTGGAGCGCCTGTCCCTGTCTGCCCCCCAGCCCCCGCCGCACCCCGGAGCTGCTGTCTTCGCCTGCGCCACGTGCTGGGGCCTTGCTACCGACAGCCGGGGCACTGGATGGGCTGGTACAGGCCGCCACGGGAGACGCTTGTCGCCTGCCTGCGCTGTGACTGAGGGGCTCTTGGAGCTGTTTCAAGGAGGAAACAGACATATCTTTTAGGAGGGAGACGTGCTCTTTGTTTCTTCTCAGATTCGCTGGGATGGCAAAAATCTGCTTTTTAAATGCAAGAGAAATGTCACGCTCCAGGAAGGAGGCCGGGAGGGGGCGCCGGCCGAGCGCCTCCGACGAGCTGGGCTCTGCGGACACCCTGCCCGCCGCCCTCCTTGTGAGGACCCGGGGAACCCAGGACGACGTCACTGCGGTCTTCGGTTTAGGCCGCCTGTTCGGCAGTGGCCCGGTGGGCTTATCATACACAGGGCGGGGCAAAAGTAGGGTTACAGCTGTGTGTATACGAGGCAGAGAGTTTATTTTTGTATTATTGTTTATTGATTATTGTATTATTTCCCATATGAACCCTGGAAACCTACTTTTGCCCCACCCTGTGTTATGTACGTAACTAACAAACTCCATGGCCCACACCCTACACGGCAACCTGAACACTGTTGATAACTTGCTTCTACCTGGGGTCTCGGCTCTATCCCCGCCCAGGGATCATGCTCCTGAACCTTTTTTTTCCATTAAGGTTGTATTTATTTGTTTTTAGAGGGAGGAGGAAGGGAGGGAGAAAGAGAGGGAGAGAAGCATCGATGTGCCAAAGAAACATCGATTGGTTGCCTCTCGCACGTCCCCAACCAGGGATTTGACTTGCAACCCAGGAGCGTGCCCTGACCGGGAATCCAAAGGACGACCAGTCACTTTGCGGGACGACGACAGCCCAGTGAGCCACACCAGTCAGGGCACACTCCCGGATCTTGTGTTCAAAATTAAACAAAAAAATTATATAGGCTTTCACAGAGAAGTATTGCAAAAGTTATGTTTAGGGGTACCTTTTAGGAAGGCTTACCCTCTTCACGAACTTCCCAAGAGCCGCATGGGTGCCCTCCCTGTCCCCTCTGGGGTCAGCCAAAAGCTGGGACAGCCCCTGCATGCGCCCGGAGTCTCTGCCGCCGGGGCCGGGCTGTGCTCCCCTGAGCGGCCGGATCAGACTGCAGACCCTGCGGCCGTCAGGGCCGTGCCTGCTGGCCACGGTCCACGTGGCCCGGGACGGACGCCTGAACTCACAGGCAGCGCCCACAGCAGGGACAGGCCTGCGGCAGCTGAAACCCCCCAAATCACTACGATGGCCCAGGACAGGGATTCCAGGAGGTTCCCACCAAGTGGGTCTGTCTCCGAGGAAGACGGGTGTAATTGGAAGAGGCCTGGGGGTCCGGGCTTCACTTTCTAAGTTGCTGTTTTATTAAACACTTGCCATGTGTTTAATGAACACACAGGCTGAGCACCCAGGGCATCCCTCTCCGCGTCCTCACTGCACTGTGGCTGGTGGCGCCCGCTGTATCCCCATCGCACAGTGAGGAAACTGAGGCTGAGTGAGGCAATGTGATTTGCAGCTGAAAGCGGAGGCGTCAGGGCTTCCCTACTGCTGAGGCTGGGACAATCCAAGCCAACCCCTTATGGGCAGCACACATTTCTTGGCACATGGGCGAAACCCCTCTTTGTCCCAAAGAGGTTGGGAAAGTAAGAAATTAACAGAGGGAAGGGGTATGAGGAGAACCAGGCAGGCTGATGTCACTCAAGCTGGATGCTGGGTCAGGGGTCCAAAGGGGCAGTGATCCTGGAGGCTGGGCAAAACAGGAAGGCTTCCTGGAGGAGGGGGCACTAGCGTGGGGAAGGAGGTGAAAGGGAGGCCCGGGCTGGGCCTGGCCTGCATTCTGAATGCAGGGGTTGGGGGCTGGCAGGTGTGTGCAGGGGCATAGAAGCCGCGTGGTGGGATGGGCATGTGCTTATCTGGGTCTGGGCTTCTGTCCCCATTCTGCAGGCAAGAACGCCGAGGCCCAGTTTCCATGGCAATATAACAGGTCGGGCTCAGACCTCAATGACCCAGTTTGTGGTCCCCTCTCTTCGCTGCTAACCGGCTGGTCTTAGAGACCAAGGCCAGCCGGGCAGGAGCACTGGGCGTGGTGGGTCTGAGGTGTGGAGGGGCTGGTGCCGGCTGGAGCACCACGCGTGGGCCGGGGCCAGGCGCAGAGACAAAGCAGGCGGGAGATGGCAGCGGGTACAGTGCGTGAACCTCGGGAAGAGGTCAGGAGCCAAGGGCCAGGCTCCAGGCCCAGGAGGAGGAGGGCTGGGACAGGCCGGCAGACAAAGACAGGGTTGGTCATACCTCGGGGGGCCAGGCTCTAAGGGCAAGGCCGGCCAGGGGCTCTCGGCTCAGGCCAGCTGGCCCCTTCCCAGGCCTTCTTTCCAGTGCCTTCCTCTTCCCCGAGGACTGAGGTGGGGGCCGGGGTGCCTAGGAGGCAGAAGCATCTTGGGAAGGGGAGCCCCCTTCCCGCAGTCCCAGGTTCCAAACTGCGTCGGGCAGGCAGGAAGCTGCCTCCTGGAGCCTTGGAGGGAACAGAGGGGCACGGAGTCCTAGGGTCGCTGCCAAGCCCAAAGCTTGCTCCCCAGACGAATGCCTCCGGAGGGGAGGAGGGAGCAGCATATGGAAAAGCAGCAGCTTCCACGTCGCGGGAGAGGGCGCCGCCCCTCCACAGTCTGCCGTCCCGGTCCCATTCTGTTCCCTCTGGTGCCTTCCAGGGACAGCGACTGAGGTCTCTACAGCCTGGCTCTGTGCGACCTCCAGCAGCGGGCACCAGGGTCACACCAGCCCCTGCCCTCAGGGGGTCTGAGAGTGTAGGGAGAGAGAGAGACAGGAATGGAGGTGATGGAGGGACGCGGCCAGGGGTAACTCGCTGTCTGTGGAGATCAAGGAGGGCAGGCTTCCAGGAGGAAGTGGCAGTGGAAGCAAGCCAGAGTTAGGTCAGAGGAGGAGAGGTGCTGGGGGTGTTCCCATTTAGGCATGTATTTGAGATGTTGAAACACAGAGAAGTGGAGGCTCAGAGGTGTGAGGTGAGGTTTGCTGAGGACCACACAGGAAGCAGGAGGGAGGTGAGGCCAAGGTTTGAACCATGCAGCCAGCCCCAGGCCCGGGTCTGTGCCTGGGCTCACAGAGCCACCTCTATTCTTGAACAGACTTCCCCAGGAGCCGCGCTAGGTTACGAGGGAGGTAGCTGGGGTACAAGTGTGACTTCCTTGTGCTGGGATGCGAACTGAGGAGTGGGTCTTGGGACTGAGAGGAAGGGGACTGAGAGCAGAAGGGGACGTCCCCTGTTTTCAGAGAGGGGAGGGGGCAGTGGGGAGCGGGGAAGAGGGAGAGGGAACTGAGGTTCTGGACACACCGTGCAGGCCTGGAAATCCTTTCGTTTCTTCTTCACTGAGGCTCTTGGTGTGCCCCTCAGAGTGAGTGTGTAATGCATATGTGTGTGGGCGTGCACGACTGAGTGTGTGAGAATGTGGGTGCATGTCTGTGTGCACGTGTGGGTATGTGCACACAGGCCCCCTTAGCAGTGGTGCATGCGTGGTGCTTGGCAGGGCCGGCCTTCGGGGCTCCAGGGTGTACGGGCACAGGTGTGCAGGTGCCCCCAGGCAGCCAGCCGTGTGCCCAGGGCTTGGTGGTGGTTTGCGCCCTGCCACCTGCTGATCCCGCTGGAGTGGGCGAAGGCTGTACGTGGGCCACCAGGCACCTGTGGGTGTCTCGGGTCCTCTGGTCTGTCTTCTGAAAAGGGGGGAGCACGGGACAGGTGCACCCGCGGGGTGGTGGGCATCCCAGCTTCCTGTGGCAGGGGGTTCCCGGAAGCAGGGGAACCTCCCCACTCTAGGCCCTCTGTGACCCGCGTGAACAGGAGGGTGTCCCCTGTTAGCCCTGATAGTGGTGCACAGAAGGGGTCTGGATGGGGTGCCAGGGTGCCCTCCGTCCCGGACACCCTTCTCGGGGCACTGACAGTGACCGTCGGGGCCCAGATGACTGAGCGCAGTCCGGAGGAAGTGGACAGAGGCCGCGCCGAGGGCGGAGTAGGTGAGAGCCCAGACCGACGCTCAGCGCGGGCGTTTTCTCACCTCCTCCATCAAGGCCTTGCCCGGCAGCAGGCCACTGTGGTCGGCCAGCGGGCCCAGTCTCTGACTCCAGAATGTCACCTCTCTGCGGCCTCAGGGCCTTCAGCACTGGGGGGAGGGGCGCTCCTTGTGTGGGGTGGTGTGACTGCTCGGTAGGCCACACCCCAAAGCTCTCCTGGGCTTCTGGGGGTGCCTGAGAAGCCTCCTGAACTCCCTGGGACTGACCATTTCCTGCTCACCCGCCTCCCAGTCTATCCAACTCAGCCAATGGGGTGAGACCCCCTTG
The DNA here is from genome assembly GCA_004026545.1 of Mormoops blainvillei. NCBI lineage: Eukaryota > Metazoa > Chordata > Mammalia > Chiroptera > Mormoopidae > Mormoops > Mormoops blainvillei. Next base: position 39,291 of record PVJD01007980.1, on the reverse strand, counting down.
AGCTCTTCCGGGGGGGCGGGCCTCCACCCACCTCTTCTCGGTGAAACCCTCTAACAGGGCGGTGGGTCCCCCAGAGCTCTGAGCTCACAGACTTTCGCCCGCAGGCAGCGGTGGACCCAGGGCTCAGGGTCCGGCTTGCCAGCTGGAGTGGCGCCCCCTGGTGGCAAGAGTGCGAACACAGTTCACAGTGCCCTCTGCCCCACCCACGGAGAAATTGGGATTTCCTGATGCGCTTCAAAGAGTGTGTGTTGGGCGGGGGGGGGCTCTTCCTGCATTGCACGTTGGTCGCTCTGTGAGACTCCAGCCACGTTGTTACATCAGCTGCAGCAAATCTGTGCAATTTGGGTTTCCATAAAACGCAACACTCTTTTATTTAAAAATCAAAGCCCCCCAGTTTTTTATTGAAAAAAAAAAAAAAGAATAACTGTGCCCTGGCTGGTGTAGCTCAGTGGATTGAGCACCGGCCTGCGACCCATAAGGGTAGCTGGTTCGATTCCCCAGTCAGGGCACAGGCGGGGGTTGCAGGCCAGGTCACCAGTAGGGGGCGCGCGAGAGGTAACCACACATTGATGTTTCTCTCCCTCTTTCTCCTTCCCTTTTTCTCTCTCTAAAAATAAATAAAATCTTTAAAAAACTAACTGCATTTACTTGCCCAGAAAACACTTCTCTGGGGTCCCCCCCCCCCATTCAGCTTTATCCACTGAGCTGAAGCATGTAGGTATGATGAGCCCATTTGATAGATGAGGAAACTGAGGTTGAGACACAGTCACTCAGTGAGAGGAGGCACTGGGGCTGTTGTGAGAATTAAATGGGATCACCTGTGTGGAAGGACGTTCCAGCATTTGCCAGGTAGCGGGTGGGCATTCATCGTTAAAATCGGAGGCAACTGGGGAAGTGCTCCATGCCCTGTCTTTTGACGCTGGGGTAAGCTCTCCTCGCATGTGGGTGGCTTTCTCTTTGCTGGGGACTGCGGTGTTCCTGCTCTAGTCACACGGACAATATAGTTTTGCTTTTCTCCGCTCTCTGGCCCCACCTGGACAATGTCACACTTCCCTTGCCCTCTTTGAACCCTGGGCCTCTTGGGCAAAATCCAGTGCAGCTGAGAATTCCAGTCTCATATGCAGTGCAGGGCTCCCCTTCCATGGGATGGGACACTTGGTGTCCCCTGGGTGGCCTGCCCTGTCCAGACACTGGCTCTCGTGGGTGTGTGACTACAGGGGCCGCGCCACGCACAGCTCCCTGTCAAGGTCGAGCTGCTGGCTGTCTCAATCTTGTCCTGCTCACAGCTGGCCCCTGGCAGCAGGTCATCCCATGGCTTCTGGCTGCCTGCCAGCATCCCTTCTCCAAGGTGACAGTCTTGGTGAGGCGGCAGCAAGAGCTCTGACCCCTCATCCTCTGTGTTCTCTCGGCCTTTGGGAGGCTTGCGCATGCCCTGTCACTCCACATGACGCTCCCTCTGTCCCCTCTCTCTACCACTGGCTGTGTCTCATTCTCTTTTGCCCCCTCAGGGAGGCCCGGCTGGGGCAGGGCAGCCGCCCGCCCCTCAGTGCGATGACCGGCCAGGACAGAGAGGCTCTGGCAGGCAGGTGGGAGAGGGAGGTGGTCACTTCCTGTTGTTACCTGGATGACGGTCAGGGTAACTGGGTTGCCACCTGCCTCCCAGCCTCCCTGAGAGTGGGCTTTGGTTCTCATGCAGCGGGGGTCCCATGGGAAGCAGAGCCCCATGCCGGACGGGAACATAACGTGGGGACGCGTTACGGACACGTGAGCCGGGTTAAAGGAACCCACGGGGACGTCGATACCCCAGGGCGAGCAGCAGCGGGAGGGTGGGAGCCCTGCCTTCCCCGGGTATGGGCTGCACCTGAGGAAAGCTGCTGTCAGGCGAGAAGAAAGCTAAGGAAACCAAGAAATGCCCCGACGCCTCTGTCCACCTGCCCTCCCACCCTCATCCGGGGCCACCCCGACAGGAAACGCCAGGGCCAAGCTGCCCAGGAAGTGCAGGCCGCCACCCCAGGCCCCAGAGCTGCACAGAGAAGGGCAGGGAATGGGCTGGGGGTGGGCAGGTGCCGGCACGTGGAGGATGGTCACCTGGCCTCCGGTGGCCCTGGGCTCCATGTCTAACACTTCTGTGTGCTCCAGAATGACTCTAGACAGAGGGTCTCTGGTCTCCCAGGGGCCGCGAGGACCCGCTGTGCTTAGCCGTCAGCTGGAGCGGCAGCAGGAACAGGCCTCGGCCTTGGGGCACGTGCAGCGGTAAAGGGCCCGGGGCCCGGGGGATGGGGAAGGGGCGCCTAGGTCAGTGGAGTCCCCTGAGATTGGAGGCCTGTGTGGTGGATTCTCGCGGGTTCTAGACAGTAAGCCACACCCACGGGCCTGTCATGAAGACTGTGGTGGGAAACAACACCCACCATTCACTGTGCGCCTGCGGGGCCCTCGGGCGGTGTTGGAGGCTGCTTTTCACAGAAGGGCACAAAGCGTCTGCCCGCGGTTGGCGTCCATTCTCCTTTGCAGCGTGATCCTTACAGTCCAGGGACATTGATGCTACAAGGGATGACCCCTGACAGACGGCACTGTCCCTGGGGAGGGAGGGCCTCGCCTGCACCTGGGCCATCACAGGTGTGGAGGCTGCTCTGGCCTGAGAGAGGCCGCGTGTCACTGGGAATCCCCTCGGGGCTCTGGGGCCCACAGGATGGGGGGTGGGGTGGGGGAGTGGCGGGGAGCCTGCCCAGAAGCCTTCCAGCCTGCGGGGCAGAGCGGCACGGAGCCTCTACCCTGGGACCCCTTCGCCTGATGGCCCCGTTCCCACTGTGCCCAGCACAGCCATGGTTTCTGAGGCCAGTGGCGGACTCTGGGAGATCGCTTACAGACCCTGAGCGGGAGATAAGGCTGTCGTCAGTGCCTGCTTGTGTGCCCTTTGTGGGTCGTAAAGGGATGGCACTGGCGAGGGCCCCGGTCCTTGGCCAACCTCCCCCTCTTGGTCTCCCTCTGCCTATCTTTTATTGTCCACTCTTATCTTTCTCCCTCCCCACGCCCCACCCTGGTGCAGCTCCCAAGACCATAACCTTCTCCAAACTGCTGCTGGCTTTTCCTGACCTTCTGCCCCAGGCACGGAAGGTAACTTTATTAGCTGGGCTGGTGAGGGCTTGGCTGGGGCCCCAGCCCGGGGCCGACCACAGAGGGGGAAGCCGCCAGCAGAGCAGAACCTCGGAGCCGCCTGCTTTGTGGGGAAGAGGGATTGAGGAATCTGGTCGGAACGGGGAAGTCCTGCCTGTCTCTGACCCATCCCCCGCCCACGGCCCCTGCCCCTTGGGGGCGGTGATGCAGGCGGGGCCGAGTACATTTCCCCTTGTCTGTCCTTCCCCTGCATGCACGGTGACAACTGCTCTGATCAGACAGTGAGGGGACAGGTGTCCCCGTCCCACCAGGGACCGTTAGGGACTCCTAGGTCTTTCTGTCTTTGCACCTTAAGCTCTACTCAAGGCCTGGTTCAGTGTCTCCACCTTCCTCCATGGTGACAAGGATAGTTGCCCATGAATGTCGGCAGCCCTCCTCAGTTTGAGAGGAAATAAGAGGACATGGAATCAAGTGACTCAGCCGGAAACTGCCCCTCACTTGCCCAGGGACTAAACCTCAGTGTCTTTGCCTACCACACGGAGCCGTGACCCCTACCTCACAGCCACCCCAATCGGGGTCAGCACGCGTTTTTGCTGTAGGGTCCTTCTACAGACGGCCATGTGTGAGGCAGACAGCATGGGAATCACACTGACTTGGGGTCAGGTCTCGGTATCGCCATTGGCCAAGGAAACTGCACTCCAGTTTCCTGTTTGCACAGTGGGGATGGGGGGGGCCCATGTTCCGGGAGTTGTGAGGGCCATAGCCTGCCCTTGGTGGAGGCAGACGCTCAACCAACAGCCGTGGCCAGGCCCGGCGCTGAGAGGAGCCGCCGATGCCTTCATTTCACAGGCCAGACACCGAGGCTCTGGGAAGACGGTCAGATAAATGATGGAAGTGGGTCAGCCCCGCCTGTCTGATGCCCAGGAACCCCACTGCCCTCTCAGCCCCTTCCTCTCCTTGACTCAGCAGAGCCCACCTGCCTCCCTCCGTGGGCCATAGGCTGGGGTGAGCGTGGCTGGCATGGCATCTGCCCTCATTCCCCAGACTTGCAGTGACAAGCTATCAGCCATCACCCCAGGGCCCTGCATCCCACCCCTAGCAAGGGAGAGATGCCAGTGGATTCCAGGGATGGGTCTTGGGCGTTTGTCCCCCAGTGTTCGGACCAGCTTTGTGGGGTGCGGATGCTGGGAGGGCACGGTGGGGGGCAGGCGTGAACTCCCTCCCTCCAGTCCTGGTTCCCTTGAGTCGCTGCCCTGGTGCCCAACCCTTGTTTGCTTTGTCTTTCTGGGTTTCAGCCCTTTGGCCAGCGGGAGGTTAAAGATTACTGTGGCTGACAATAAAAGTGCCCGCGGGCTGGCCTTTGACCGCCCATGAGAAGGCAGTGGCATTGCGTTCTAAACGACCGTTGCAACGGCGAAAGTGGCGGGGGTGTTGGCGGGGGGCACACCCTCTCCGTATTAATATTGAGGGACAGTCACTCCTGGCTGGCAATCAGGCCAAGTTTCTCTTTTATCTGAAGCCAGGGCCACAATGGGGCATTGTTTTCCATCTCAAAGGCCACTGTGCGGCCCCGGAGTGGACCCAGACGGACGCCACCTGGCAGAGTAAACAGCCACCCGGACGTGGCCAGTGACAGTGGGGCGAGAAGCTTGCTTTTTCCCACTGGAAGAGAGCTTTTTCCTTCAAGTGAGTGGCGGGGACCACAGACCTCCAGACGTTGTTAGCACCCCCGCCCCCCTTTCTGGGCCTCAGTTTCCTACCCTGGCCCTTGGTGATCTGCTTACACCCCACCCCCACCCAAGGCTGGGAAGCCGGCAGGTGAAGAACCCCCTTCTCAGACCCGTGATGCGCCGCCATCCAAAGACTTACAAAGAAACTCGAGGTGTTGAAATACATATGCTTCCTCACGAATGCATTGGGTACAAAGAGCTAGCCGGCCAGTCAGTCCATCGGCTACTGTCATTTGAAAGTAGCGGAGAGTGGAGATTGCACTGCGAGTTGCCTAAGATGTCCAAGTCACGGGCACTGCCTCCCACCCTGCTACGGCTTGCTTTTTAGGCTGCCATTGCTCTTCGTAAAATCAGTATTTTGAAATAATGATAGACTCGCCAGGAATTGCCAAGAAGAAGAGAGAGGTCCCGTTGACCCACCCCAGCTCCCCCCAGCACCGAATCTGACATAATCACATATGTTATCAACACTGGGAAGTTGGTCCACACCATACAATGAACTAGACAAGGAGTCCGACCTCGACTTTCACCAGATTTTACGTGCACGGGTCTTGGGGTCATGCTTTTGTGTTTAGTCCTACGGTGTGTTATCGCACGTGTGGGTTCATGCCACCGTCCTCACAGTCAAGATGAGGAACCCTTCCTTTGTGGCAAAGGAGCCCCTCATGCTGCCTATTGAGGGCCCTATCCATCCCCTTTCCTCGAAGTCCCCCAGCCCACCGACCTGGTCTCCATCGTGGGCCAGTGGTGACAGAGGACACACACTTTCCCAGGCTCAGAGAGGTTGGGTGGTCACCGGAGGTCACACGGCAGCAAATAGCAGAACAGTCTCACCTGCATCCAGGTCTGCTCCCTTCAGCCCCACCCAAGAAACCTCGCGGTCCCTGGAAGAAGTACCCCAGATGCAAATTGGGAAACCTGGGCTCAGTTTCCAGTGCCACCTCCGGGTAGCTGGTGTGTGGGAACATTTGGAACCTCTTGGAGCCCGGGCGTCCTCACCTGGAAGATAAGGTTTGGTGCTGGGCAGCTTGAGGGGAAGGTGTGACCAGCTCACCCAAAGGCAGTGCTGCTGGGTGCACATGGTGGGCGAGGCCGCACCTGTCGGTGGAGCGTTAGGCATCTCTTCAGACAGAGTGGCCACCACCCAGGTGCGGTGTGTGCGTGCACACGCGTGTGGCGGGGATTCACAGCCAGAGCGGCCTGGAGAGGCTTGGTGGACACACACAGAGGCGGTGCTCGGCGGCCAGCTTGTCCTTGCATTCCCACCATCTCATGCCCCAGAGCTCTGGGCCGGAGGTCCTGACAGTTATAAGTGTCCAGGAGGGCGGGTGGCAGCAGAATTCCGTGCTGCCAGTTGCCTAAGGATATCGGTGGAAAACTGGCTGCGTTTAGTCTACAATTGATTGAACAACCAAATGAACGAGAGAGCAGGTATCCTCAAAGTCACACAGCGTGCAGTTTTCTGAATCAGCTGAAATCCTTTTCATCGCCATTGACAAGATTCCTGTTCAAACTGGCTTTAGGGGGAAAAGAGTTCATGTAACAAAACATCCTCCGGGGCAGGACCACTCAAGAGCAAAGATGGCCCTTCGTCATGGGCTCCGTCTGGAAAATGTCCTGGGGAAGGACCCAGCTGGCCGCCCTGCCTCCCATAGGCGTGTCTGGGTCACTCTCAGGGACCGGCAGGCTCAGCCCGGGCCGTGAGCTCGTCCCTGTGGCTAGCGGTAGGGTTTGTCCCCCAGTCACCCAGCTGGGGGGACGGGCTGGGCTGCAAACGATAGCGACCAGGTGAGACTGGCCAGGAAGGTGGCCGACCATCTGGGAATGTCCGCAGAAACTCTTCGACAACAATAAGGAGACTCTGGGACTACCAGGGAGTTGCCTATGACCGCACAGGTCGTTCAGGGAACCTGCTGGATGTGTGCTTGGAAATGTTTATCAAAATTATGTTGTGTGCTGTGCAAATAGGCAGATACCAACAAATTCAGACTCAACCAGCAAATACGTATTACATGGTCTCAGTTTAAAGAGGCCAGACTAGCACCTGAAGCTAAGACAAAATACCGTGTTTTGCCGTGGATAACGTACTCCTGTGCATACTGTGTACTCGTGTTTTTGGCCTAAGTTTTCAGGAAAAATACCTTCTATTTTAATTTTTTAATTTAATTTAAAAAAATGTATTGTTGTTCAGTTACAGTTGTCCCGCCTTTCTCCCCATTGCTCTCCCCTGCCCCGTCCCACCCACTCCCACCGTCAGCCCTCCCGCATTGTCCGTGCCCATGATCCTCTGTTCATTTTCCTTGGCTAGCACCTCCCCTTCCTTCCCCCGTTACCTCCCTCCCCGCTCCCCGCTGGTCACTGTCAGCTTGTTCTTTGTTTCCATGTCTCTGGTTCTATTTTGCTCATTTGTTTGTTTTGCTGATTAGGTTCCACGTATAGGTGAGATCATATAGCACCTGTCTTTCACCGCCTGGCTTATTTCACTGAGCATAATGCTCTCCAGTTTCATCTGTGCCATTGCAAATGGTAGGAGCTCCTTCTTTCTTTCTGCTGCATAGTATTCCATTGTGTAAATGTACCATAGTTTTTTGATCCACTCATCTACTGATGGGCACTTAGGTTGCTTCCAGCCCTTGGCTGTTGTAAATAATGCTATTAACATCGGGGTGCATAGGTTCTTTTGAATTGGTATCTCAGGATTCTTAGGGTATAGGCCCAGCAGTGGAATCACTGGGTCAAAGGCAGTTCCATCTTTAGTTTTCTGAGGAAATTCCAAACTGTTTTCCATGGTGGCTACACCAGTTTGCCTTCCCCCCAACAGTGTACTAGGGCTCCCTTTTCTCCACATCCTCACCAGCACTTGCTGTTTGTTGATTTGTTTGTGATGGCCATTCTGACCAGTGTGAAGGGGTATCTCATTGTGGTTTTAATTTGCATCTCTCTGATGGCTAGTGATGCTGAGCATCCTTTCATGTGTCTCTGGGCCCTCTGTATGTCCTCCTTGGAGAAGTGTCTGTTCAGGTCCTTCGCCCATTTTTAAATTGGGTTGTTTGTCTTCTTGGAGTGGAGTTGTGTGAATTCTTTATATATTTTGGAGATCAAACCCTGTCCGAGGCACCACTGGCAAATATGTTTTCCCATGTGGTTGGTTCCCTTTCCGTTTTTGCTGATGTTTTCCTCAGCCATGCGGAAGCTTTTTAGCTTGACCTAGTCCCATTTGTTTATTCTTTCCTTTCTATCCCTTGCCCTAGAGGGTGTATTGGTGAAACTATTGCTGCGTGGAATACCTGAGATTTCCCTGCCTACGTTCTCCTCTAGGACTGTTACTGCATCATGGCTCATTTTTTGTCTTTTATCCATCTTGAGTTTATTTTTGGTGTTTTTCATTTATTTATATTTAGAAACAAAACTGATTATCGCATTCCAGGGTATTATTTTGCATACGGATATCATTATTGCTTCCTAACGTTACACCTTTAATGCATTGGCATAAATAAGAGAAGTAAAAACATTTATATAGATACCGAATCAGTACTGCCCACGTATAATGCGCATCCTTATTTTCCCCTCAGAAGTTTGGGCAAAAAATCCCGCATTATACACGGCAAACTAATCCAGTAATACTGAATGTGCACTGTAACTGGAACATAAAATTTAAAAAATGAAGAGGCCAGACCAATAGACGTAAGTCATCCATTCGCTCACGCACTCCTTCATTCATGGCTTCATCAGAGGCTCGGCGAGCGCCCGTGCGAGGCGTCGGCCCAGACGCAGCTTCGGATGCTGCTGGCCGGCGTGTGGCGCTGCTCTGCTCCCAGGCCCGCAAAGGCTCCCCGGTGCCTGAGGACCAAGGGCTCGGCCTGGCATTCGAGGCGTCGGCCGCCCAGCACCAGCCTCCCTTTCTGCCCTCAGCCATTGGTCCTGCATCCGCCCCTGCGCTTCTGTTCCTGCGGTCGGCTCTGCTTGGAACGCCCCGCGCAGCCTCTCCCTAGCCCCAGCGGAAGCCCCCTTCAAAGTCCAGCTCTTATACCACCTCGTCTCCGAAGCCCGTGTTCCCACTGCTCTTTGCCTGTAGGGACCGAAGTGTCACGGCACTAGGATGCTGACCGGTGGGAAGTGCAAAGGGTCTGTGTGGCGCCACATGACTGCCTGTCCCCGAGTCGGGTTCACTTGGAGCCCTGGACTGTGGGCCCACATGTGTGTTCCCACTGCTTGCTGAGATGTTTCGTTCTCACTTGGCACAACAGAAACATGGGTTTGATGCTTATTTTCAAAACTATCAGCCCCTTTGCTTTTCCCAGTAATCTTGGGGGACAGAGATAGTGGCCCATTTTGAAGACAAGAACACTGAGGCCCCAAAACTTTTGTTTCAGGCAACACTGTGGACCCAATGGGCAATTCCCCTACTGGAAAAAGTAGAAATCTTGGATTGAAAAGAAGTCTTAAATGCGTCCATGAGTTGGCAAGAAATAAGGTATACTCAGACTGGGAACTAAGTGAAGACAGAGACTCAGGAAAGTCAGCAGAGGGCTGACGTTAGCTTTTGACTTGAGGACTTTGGTTGAACCAGGTGAAGAGGAGCATTGGTTTTACGTATCCTGAGCTGACAGAGGAAGAAACACAGCTCAGGGCGTGCCCAAGAGGAGAAGCTCAGAGTGAAGCTGGGAACACAGTGAGGTACACCCCCCACGTCAATGTGAACTAGAGGTCAAGACCCCTTCCTGAGGCTGTGAGGAAAGTAGTGCCGTCTCGGACCTGGGTGCGGGGTCAAAGGGAAAGTGAAACTTCCTCCAAAGATTTGTAACTGAGGAGAGTTTGTAGCCTGAATTCACATGACCTCAGAGCCCGCATAAATTCAAGATGGCACTTTAGCTTAAAGTGGCTCCACACTTAGTGCTTCCAGACACCTGACAGAAAAGAACACAAATTCTCTTAGGAGGGAACTGCTTTCATCCTGGGCTTTAAAAACTTTGGACAGTTGAAGTTCCAAGAAAAATGAGCAACTCCTATTTAAAAATCACTAGGCACACAAAGAAACAGGAGAGAGAGAGAGGTCAGATACCACATACTTAGTCTTTCAAAAACTTCAGTTATTAGAATTATGTAAAGAATGCAAACATATGATTCATATATTTAAGAAATAAGTTTAAAAATGAGTAAGATGAAGTGTATTAGAAAATAAACTCCTAGAAATAAAAAAAATGTAATAATTGGAGTTGAAAACTCAGTGGACAGATTTAATAGCAGTTTAGAGAAAGAGAAAGAGAGAATTAGTGAATCTGAAGACAGAAATAAGGAAAATGATAATCAGCCCCCAGAGACAAAGATATGGAAAATATGGAGAGGAAGTTAAGAGACCTAAAAAACGGAGTGAGAAGTTCAAATGTCGTCTAATCGCAGCTGCAAAAGGAGGGAAGGAGAGGGAGAGAGAGAGGGAAGGGGGGGATGAAGGGGCAGGGAGAGGGGAGGAATGGAGCAAAGCCAGTAATGTGAAAAGATAGTGGCCGAGAAATTTTCAAAACTGAGGAAAGGACAATCCTCAGAAGTCCCCCAAATTGCAAGCAAGCTAACTTAAAAGCGAAACACAGCACAGCAGAAATGTGGGTCGCCAAAACCAAAAAAGAGATTTTATAAGCAGGAGAGAAAAGATAGGTTCTACACAAAGGAGGGACAGGCTTACAGCTGACTTCTCAACAGAAACAATAAGGTCCAGGAGACAGTGGAATGGCACCTTCAATGTGCTGAGAAACAATAATTGTCATCCTGGAATGCTATACCAAATAAAAATATCTTTTAACAATGAATGGGTGTTAAATACAGTTTTTTTAGGTGAACAAAGCTGGAAAATTTGCCACCCATAGATCCTCACTAAAAGAATTCCAAAGACAAATGATTCCTGGTCAAAAATGTGAGAGACAGAAAGGAATGAAGAACTAAGAAGTGTTAAAATGTGGGCAAAAATACACCTGGCATGTTCTCATCAATGTTACCAGTGATGATGGGGACGCCAATGGTGAGTACAACTTGCAAGACTATTATACAGAAAGAGGGCAGGGTTAATAACAGAAAAGTTGAGGCTTGATCATAGAACGTCCATTTATTAGTGGAATGAGTTTGAGAAAATTGCTTCAACTCTGTAATTTTGTAATACATTAGCTAAGGATAAAAAATAGTGCTCTTAGAATTTTTGTGACAGATAAAAATAGAAAATGCATATAAAACACTGATCACAGGGCCTGGTACATAGTTGAAGCTTTGATCTCAATTTGAATTTCAGTGGTTCAAAGTCTGGAAATAGAGGGGTGAAAGGTCGAGAAAGGTGGATAGGGGACCAGTTGCTTATGGGTATTAATATCAAAAGCTACCACGCGTTGAGCATCTACCAAACACGAGGCACTAGACCATGAACTTTGTACAGTTCCCTTATTGAATCCTTACAGTGTCCTTATGAAATAGCAGCATTTTTAGCGTATCTAACATGGGAAGCAGATGATTTTTCACACTTTCCTTCCTCAATATAACAAAATTGTTTTAACTAATGGTCATACAGTAATCAGCAATATTATTTTCTTGATGGTTATTTAATTCTAAAACAACAAACGGTTTAAAAGGAAATGGCAATGTGAAATATATTTAAATGCAGCAAAATATTTCATCCGTGAGTTAAAATTTTCACTTATCAAACGAAAACGCCACCCCTCTCAGTTTGCAAGCTTGCACGATTCCCAGCCATTATGTACTTACTTTCCAAATGAACGCACGGAGCTGAGTTCATGTGTATTGGGTGCAAACCACTTAACTGGAAGTTCTTTGAATTAACTTCCATGTAGGATACAATACTCAATAAAGGGTAAGTAATAAAAATGTGCTAATTTGAAACTTGCCTACATGTTATTAAAACTCAAATGTAATAGCAGCAATTACTTAGAAGTTAGACCAACAAAAGATTTTTTTCCAGGAGGAGTATTTTATTACGAGCATTATTTAGAATGGCCAGTGCATGGTGTTAATAAACAGCAGATAAACGTTTGGTTTTATTATTGTTTTAAAATTATCTAGAAACAATTGCCTGCACACAGGGTGACCGCTCTCATGGGCTCACACTTGACACGCTTGCCTATACCACAGACTTAGATATTCCCTTAGAGAATTTTCATCTTGGCTGGCACTCTCACTTTTGAATTTCAGATTTATTGTCTTTTCAGGCTGCATTCAGAATTATCTATGTAATAGCTGTCTTTCTACCCTTCCATGTAAAAGGCATATGTGTGTATACACACACACATACCTGAATTATTGTAAACTGATCATTCTAAAATTTAATATCATGCTATATGATTTTTAAAATCTTTCCTTTAAGGCGTCATGAAGAGATTTCCAAGTTAGTGCATATAGAGAAAATTATCTCATTAAAAATGGTCACATAGTGTTTTATAGCGCCCGTGCGCCCTAATTGTTAATTTAAAAATATCGAAGTGTAACATACTTAGAAAAACATATACAGACCACAAATGCATATGTTAGTGAAGTTTTGGAAAGCCAGTCCTTTTGTGTAACCACCACAGTAAGTCAAGAAATAGGAAATTATCAGCACCCCAGGAGCACCCCACGTCCCCATCGCCTTCCCTCCGACGTAACCTCTATCGCACGGCGTATTTTGCTTGCCCTGAGCTGTCAGAAATGGATTCATGCAGTATGTGGGCATTTATATTGGGCTTTGTGAGATACATATCCGTATTTGTTGCCTATGTCAATGGTTCATTTTATTTTCTCATTGATCTATGGTATTCCATTTTATGACCATACCGCAGTTTATTTATTCATTCTGCTATTGAAAGGTATTTGGGTTGTCTCCAGTTTGGGGCAGCTATGCATCATCTCCAACCTGTCTTTCGGTGTCTGTGTAGACCGTATTACGCCATGTATAATGCGCACCCTTATTTTTCCTTCAAAAATTTGGTAAAAAAAAGTGCACGTTATACATGGCAAAATAGGGCAGTCACATTTCTGCTGGGGAGAGAATGATATGGTCGCATGAATTGCATTTTAGTCAACGTGCTTACCTTGTGCCTAACCTTAGGGAGAAAGTGCTGCCTTTTACCGTTAAGTAAAATGTTAACTATAGTGTTTTTTTTGTAGATACCCTTTATCAGAATGAGAAAGTTTGTTTCTATTCATAGTTTGCTGAGTTTTTAATCATGGATGAGTGTTGAATTTTTTCAAGTGCTTCTGCACGATCGTGTGGCTTTTTTCTTTTATTCTATTAATATGGTAAATTACATTGATTTTCAAATCTTACACCAACTCCTCATTTCTGGGATTAACTCAGCTTAGTTATGATGTATTATCATCTTTATTCATTGCTAGATTTGATTTGCTAATATTTATTAAAAATTTTATATAATTTTATAAGGAATTTGGCTTATAGTGTCAGTCTCCTGTAATGTCTTTTTCTAATTTTGGTATTAAGGCCTCAGAAAATACATTAGGAAGCATTTCTTCCTCCCCTGTTTCTGAAAGAGTCAGTGTAGGACTGGTATTACTTATTCCCTAAATGTTTGATAGAAACCACCACTGACTTTGTATTTGCCTGGGCATTTTGTGTGTGTGTGTGTGTGAGAGGATTTTTAATGTACAAATTCAAGTTCTACAATAATATGGGGTTATTTGCTCTGTGTTTCTTTTTGAGTTGTTTTTGGCAATTCATGTCTTTCAAAAATTTGCTTATTTTACCTCGGTTGTTGAATTCTCTGGCAGGAAGATATCCACGGTACTTTGGTGAGGATTTTTACCTTTATCCTCGTGAGGACTATTGACGTGAAGGTCCACAGGCGTCGATGGCGAACGTGACTCCCTAACTGTGCACGGAGCAGTGTCACGTTGGTAGCAGGAGGAAGCCAGGGCGGCAGGCCTTCACACATGGAAACTGACAGACACTACAGATCAAGCCTTTCCCCCTGCCAGAGGCAGCTGACGTATCACACAACACTGCTACTTCTTCACGTCTGTGGGACCTGTGGTTGTGTCCCTTCTCTCATTGCGGAAATCGATCATTATTTTCTTGATTATTCTAGCTAGAGATTTATCAATTTTATTGATCTTATCAAAGGACCAACTCTTAGTTTCACTTGCTTTCTCTGTTGTTTGTTTTCCTTCTGTTGACTTCTGTTCTGTATTACTTCTTTGCTTCTGCTTACTTTCATTTTGATTTTTTAAGCTTTTTTTTGTAGAGTAGCTTTTAACAGCTCAGGTTTTGGGTCTTTCCTCTTTTATGCTATAAGCATTTAGTGATCTTGCTAACTTCACGTATTAATTTTAATAGTACATCTGTGGATTATTAGAATTTTTTACATATGCTGTTGTCTGAGAGAAATGACAGTTTTACTTCATATATTTCAATTCTTATGTCCTTTACTTATTTTTCATTCCTTATCCCACTGTCTGCGATCTTCAGAGCAATGTTAATGTAAATGGTAGGAATAGGACCCTGCCCTTCTTTTCTATATCAAGGGGAAAGGATGAGGAGGATGATAGCTTTAGATTTTTATATATACTTTTTTAAAAATCAGAGGATGCAAGTTCATTTCTAAGAATTTTTTTAAAATTAGGAAAGGATATTGAAGTTTATAAAACAATAATATAATTTTCTGCATTTTGTGAAAATGTAGAGAGTCAAATTGGTCAATCTTCAAATTGACCCTGCATTTCTGAAACAAATTATCTTTGTTCGTAATATATAAGTCACTTGATTCATTTTGCTTAAATTTTGGTTAGGATTTTAGTATCTATCTTCATGAGTGGAACTGACTTGTAATTTTCCATTCTTGTTATGCCTTTAGCAAATTTTGACATCAAGGTTATGTTGGCCTCATAAAATTGGTTGGGAAAGAGCCCCTCTGTTTTTATTCTCTGCAAAAGTTTGTGTAACATTTGACAGAGCTCGCCAGGAAAACTGTATGTGCCTGGACATTTCCTTTTAAGGCAATTTTAAATCACAAAATAATGTTAAAATATTTATAGACTAGTCATATTTTTCACTTCTTCTTGTGTCAGTTTTGAAAAGTTGCATTTTTCTAGAACTTTGGATTTCATCTAAACTTTCTAATGTTTTGGAAAATGGTATTCAGAATGAGTTCATAAGATCTGTGATGGTGTCCAGTTTTCATTTTTAAATCGGTATTTTATTCCCTATTTGTTTCTGAATGTTTATCAATCTCAATTGTGTTTTTCAAAGGAATAATTTTTGTCTTTGCTAACTTTCTCTATTACATGTTTGCTGTCTTTTTCATTTATTTCTGCTGTTCTTTCTTTGTTATGTCCTACATTTGTCTTTGGCCCTTCGTTGTTTGTAAGGCCATATATTTCTAATCACAACTTTAGTTCTGTATCATTTTTATATGTTGCATGTAATTATTATTTTATTCAAATTTTTCTAATTTTCACTTTGATTTATTTTTGGCCAACTGGTCATTAGAAGTATTTTGCTTCATCTCCAAGTTCTTGGAGGTGTTTTGGGTTTTCCTTTTGTTATTGATTTCTGGCTTAGCTCCCCATGGTCCTGGAACAAAGTTTGAAGGACTTCAGTCTTTTCAAATTTGGCTGAGGATTACTTCATGGCCCAGCCTATGGTCCTGATGTCTTAAAATTAAAAACAAAAACAAAAACAATAACAATTTTACCTGAATTTTCTAGTTGTTCTTCCAGGCTCACTGGGCTCCTTGCAGGCTCTTCTGTCCTAACTACAATCAGCGTTCCACTGTAACACCTGCTAATCACTCTTCTATTGATAAAAATTAGTTAATTTTCCAGTGCTCTGTGATATTACGAAACCCTGCAAAGGACATCGTTGTAACTACTTTTTGTGTACTTTTGCGACGCTATCAGAGAGTCAGGAGATCCTAGCATAGTGGTCGAGGACCTGGGCTCTGAGCTGTATTACCGGGTTTGAACCCTGGCCCTCTGTCTTGTTCAAAATATGCGTTTCTGGGCCCTGCCCGCGACCTGGTGGGCCGGGGCCCAGGCGATCGTCATGGTCCTGGCTGGCTGGGGGACTGCTGCTCAGAATGGTGGTGGCACACTGACCCGGATCGGGAAAGCGGGGTGGCGGTTATGAGTTTTCTGAGAAGGAAAGGAGGGAGGGAGGAAGAGAGAGATGGAGATGAGGTCAGCCAGATCAAGGTCACGGAGCCCAAACCCAAGACCGCCAGGGCCGCTGTAGGGTCTCTGGCTTTTGTTTTAAGCAGAATAACGTGATCTGACTCATGTTTCGAAAGGTCAGACTGCTGCTGAGAACAGGGCCAAGGATGGGAAAAGGAAGATCAGACCAGAGAGGCGCTTGGTCCAGGGAGGTGGCAGTGGAGGTGGTGGGAGCCGGTCCCACCTGGAAGGACACCTGCAGTAGAACCAGCAGGTGGTACCGACAGGTTAGATGACAGATGGGGGAGGAAGGAAGGCCAGGGTTCTAGCCCGAGCCCTGACCTTGTGTGGAGTTGGGGAGCCTCATGGCAGGGACAGGTTTGGAGGCAAGAGTTCAGAAGTCAGCTCTAGTTGGTTTATGTCAGGCCCCCAGTGAGGAGGTCGAGCAGGTGGCTGGGTCCATGCAAGCAGGGTTCAGCGAGTCACTGGCGTGTTGTTGGCATTTAAAGCCCCTTGAGAGGTTGATGTCACCAACGGGGTGAGAGTAAACTGAGAAGAGGTTCAAGGGATGACCCTCGTCCCCTATGTCCAGAGACCGAGGGATGAGGAGAGAGCAGAGAAAAGATGGCTGGGCGGAAGAAGCAACGAGGCACACGTGGCCTCCTCAAAGCCCACCGAGGAGGAGGGCAGGCTCGGCGGGCCCGGGCAGGGAGGACTGAGCAGTGGCCGAGGGGCACCCTGGCGAGATTGCCCAGAGCAGCGGGGCAGAGCTGGGAGTCAACACTGATGAAGTGGCTTCCCAAAGGGACAGGAGGACAGCCATTCCGCCGAAGGTCAAGAATTGGCCCTCCTTGGAGAAACGCTGTAGGCCTGGAGCAGATGTGGGAAAGCCACGGCAGGTTCTAATTAAAGCCGCTAATACAGAAGCCATTTCGTCTAGGCCGAGGATGTGCCAATACGGTGGCACTCTGGGGATCAGTGGCACAGCCACCATCCCTGCCCCGACAGAGTCCAGCAGCAGTGACAGACCTATGAAAATCAGGGCCCTGTGAAGGATGGAGTCTGGGCTGATGGGAGCCCGGCAAAGGGGCCGTCAGGGAAGTGTCCCTGGAGGAGGTGTGTCAGCTGAGCCTCAAGAGGGCTGTGCAGTGACCTCCACCCCTAGGGAGCCTTCCAGGATCTGCCCGGTCAGAGTCACCCTGCCCTGTTTCTGCACAGCACCCCCACGTTTGTCTCCTGAGGACTTGCCCTGCTCTGCCTGGCGCTGGTCGTGTAGCTGGGTTCCGTGGCTGCGTGTCAGGCACCTTCATACCCAGATGCCCAGCTTGGTGCTTCCGCCTGCATCCTCTCGGGGGTCCTCAGAGGGCCTGCCACGACTTCTCACCGTCTCATGTCTGCACCGGGGTATGCCCTTGCTGGCCTCCCACCTCCAGCCTTAACCCCTCTAACCGTCTCTACAGGTTAACCCCAGACAGTCCTACCATGATGCTCACCTCTGCTTGGACCCCTTCAGGGGACCCTGAGGACCAAGGTCAGTGAAATCAGCCAGGCTCATCTCCTTCCAGCCTGTCTTTTCCTCCCCCTCTCCCTCCCTCCCTCCCTCCCTCCATCCTTCCCCTCTTTCTTCTTCCTTCCTTTCTTTCTTCCTGCCCCTTTAATCATTCCCTCCCTCCCTTTCTTCTTTCTCTCTCTATGTCCCTTCTTTCTTTTCCTTTTATTAAAAATACCAGGAAATATTTTCTTGGATATACTTCTTTTCCTTAGGTGACGTCATGCCGTATGCTCAGCTTTGCGTTGTGCTCGGCTCACCTGGCGAGGGAGCAGCGCCCGCGCCCTGGTCTGCGCAGCCGCAGGGCCACTCCGCAGTCCGAAGGCTCCCTCCCCGCCAGTGCTGTCCTCCGACTCACTGGTGCGAGCACTGACCCGAGGAGCTTCCTGCGGCTGGAGGCGGCGACACCCCGGTGAGTGTCTGTGGTCTCTACGGGCAGTTACTTATGGTCCAGGGGAGGACAGAGGGAAAGCCCCTCGGAGTGTGGTCTGTGGTGGCTGCCCCTGGAGCAGGGGCTGGACTCAGTAGTCCCAGAGCAGGGGACAGAGTGAGTGCCATCAGAAGGAGGTGATGACAGGGGCTGACTTTCTGGACTAGAGCCCTGAACAAGAAGTTGCCACTGGCTACCTGCTGCAGTGACCAGGCCAGAGCTCCCCGGGCAGAGGGACACGGTGTCAGGTTGGAGGCCATGGAGAGCGTGGCGCTTAGTCAGCAGGAACCACAGTGAGTAGCAAAGGTGGCCCGGCTGAGGATGGGGTGGGGCTCGGTTTCCCCACCTGTGGTCTGATGGGGCTGAGCCGCCACCCTCAGGACCGCTCAACTCCAAGTGCTCCCCATGGAATCATGCCCATCCTGACCCGTTGTGACAATGGGTCCCTGGCAGTTTGGAGCGTTTCTCTTTCCTCACGACCCATGAGAACAGGACAGAGTGGCGGAGACACTTCCCGGGTCGGCCCGTGGACCACATGAGGCCCCTCGGAGAATGGCTCCGCCCGACTGGGAGTTGGACGTGCCCTGGTGTGGAACTGGCCAGTGTTCTTCACTGCCTGGACATCCAGTTCCCTGAGTCAGTCCCCAGTTTCCGTAGGACCCAGTGGACTTTCTGGAGTGGACACCTTGTCCAAGGAGAGGGCTGGCCTCCCTGGCCTCAGGCGGGCAAGTGTGGCAATGACATGGTACCGAAGGAGAGAACTGCCCCTTTCTTCCTGGGTGCTCTAGGGTTCCCAGCTCGCCTGCCATTTCCTGGTCAGCTGGGCCCTCCTGCGTGACCGGCAGTCAGGGGACGTTCCAAGCCTCTGTCAGGCCCAGTGGAGAAGTCAGTCCTATGATCGCTCAACAGCTTGTTTCTCACGTGATGACTGACAGACTGAAAAGGGATTTGGGGATGTTTGGGGCGTAGCCATGGGCTTGGGAGTCTGGGCCCTGAGGAGCCCCTACCCCGACACAGGCTCTCCCCTCCGTCCGGTGCCTCCTGCCCTGGCCTCAGGCTTCCCCCCGAGGTAGGGGGATGGCATCAGCTCTGGATCCTCCCAGCTTCCAAGTTCTCTGTTCCAAATCCATCCATCAAACACTATTTTGAGGGCTTCAGAGTGAAGCCTGGGTGTCTTACATTATCCCGCACACCCACCTCACACCTTCCAGAGTTCGAAAGCCTCTTTTGATTGGCATGTCAAACGGACATGTTTCTGGACTGGAGGGGCCTCTGTCTGTGAGCCCCGTCTCCCTAGGCGCTGACCGGTCACCTCCAAATCCCGCAGGTCGGTGTGCTCGTGACAGCGGACGCACGCCAAGGACTAAGGTCCCCAGGGTGGAGCCCGCTCTTCTTCGGTGTGGCGGGGGCTAGCCTGGGGAGAGGCGCTCAAAGATGCAGTGAGGATCAGAGGGCGGCAAAACCCCGCTGGTTCAGAACAAGGATCCAAAGTAACTTATGTAACAAATCAGGTGTGTCGTCGCTGTCATGGAGCCATCCTCTCGCTCCCCAAGTTGACTGGTGAAGAAATTTCTAGTTAAGGCCCATTTACCCTTTTAGTTAAAACACAGTATCGAGGGATTTGCTGTCTTTGGATATGGTGGCCACCGGGCACGAGCACAGCCCTCCAGAGGCCCAGGTGCTCCCCCAGATTTCCCAGCCTCCCTTGTAGTTAGGTTGGGTCACATGACTAGCTCCGGCCAATGGGCCGTGAGTAGAAGTGACATTTTCACCTCTGGGCTAAGGCAGTTAAGAGCTATTGTGACTCTTTGGCTCCCTCTTTCCCTGCTGTGGTCCTGGAAGCTCGAGGTGTTGCAAGGGGGGCAGGAGGGCTGCCCCCAAGTGAAGTGTAGGACAACAGGGACACCATGCTTTTCTTGTGCAAACCTCTACGGCTGGGGACGAGTTGGGGACTGCTGTGTAGCCTGGCTTGTCCTGGCTGACGTGAGGGTAGAGAAAGGAGTGGTGCCAATGCCACCGGCAACGCTGACTTGGGACCCTAGCTCTGCTGGTACTGGCTGGGCAGTACCCTCCCTCCTGCAAAACGGGCGCTGACACGCAAGCGACGGGGTGGGCGTGAGGGAGCATGGATGCAGGGTAGCCGACCAGTACCTGTAGGCCAGGGCGGGGAGCAGACTGTGTCAGTCGTCGCCTGGAAGCCCAGCTCCAGGACTCCACTCCCTCTGGAGGGTCACAGTTGAACAGGGAGACAGACCCCCCGCTAGCTAAGTTATGTCAGCTTGCCATACATGTGTGCGTTTGGTCAGAGTCGCGGATGCCTGTGTCTGGGCGTGAAACCCAACACTTCTCAGAAGTGTGACTTCCCCGTTGGCCCACCCACGCTGCACACACAGGCCCCAAGACAGCGGGGCCGCCCAGAGTCCATCCTGCCCCCTACCTGAGCTTCCTTAAGAGGGCCCTTGAGGGAAAAGGTAAAGAAGTTACTTTCTGATCTCCATTATGCTGGAGCCAGGCTGGTTTATCTGCGTGAAGGATTTTGCAGGGGTACGTGGCGGGAGGGCGGGCGGGCGGGGCAGCGCTTCCGTCACATGCAAAACGGTTTCAGTACAAACCCAAGGGACCTGGCGTTTACCCAATTCCATTGTCTTTAACACCGTCATTTTCTACCGTCACTAAAAAGGAGGCAGTTCCTTGTTGTCTCTTGTATTTGATTCTTTGTTTATAAAACCCCCAAATGAAAATGAAACCCAACCACAAACCAAGCTAACACCTGTAGCTCTGAGGAGCGCCAGCGGGGGGCTGGTGTTTTGGAGTCAACGCTATACAGAGTCAGAGCGTGAGCTTGCTTGGGGCGGGGTGCACTCTGAGGGCCCCTCGAAAGGCCCCTCAGCCCCTGAATGTTTTCTCCGCCCAAGTGCGGCTTTCCTCAGGGTCTGCCATCGTGATTGGAGTTTGAAGTTTGCGCGAAACCTGGGGCCAGGCTGAGAGGTGGGCCTGCGTGTGTGGGGGTGGGGCGGGGGGGGTTCAGGATGGAAGGACGAACCTGTCATTGTCTTGGCCTTATGACATTTATATCCCAGTTATTACTGCTCTTTTGGAGGGTGACGAGGTTGCCAGCAGTTCTTGTCCACATCCTCCTTGCGAGTACAGCCCTGGGCTGTGGGGAGGGCCCGTTGCCTCCCAGCCCCCCGAGGGCGGTGTGCGCATCCGTGCTGTCCGGCTCTGCTGCCCAGACCTTGCGCATGACCCAACACGCAGCAGGAGCGTGTGTGAGTTTCCCGGGGCTGCCATGACAAAAGTGCCGCCCACAGGTGGCCCAACGCAAGACCTTCATTGTCTCCCAGCTCTGGAGGCCACCAGCCTGGAATGGAGGTGTTGGCAGGGCCGGGCTCCCTCTGAGGGCCCTGGGGAGGCTCTTTCCTGGCCACTTCCAGTTTCTGGTGGTTGCTGGGCATTCTTGGTTCTCCTTGTCTCCGTGGCCTGATGACCTCTTCCCTGTGTGTCTCTCTCTGTGTGTCCTCTCCTTTTCTCATAAGGACGCAGGTCCCGTTGGATTAAGGCTACCCCTTCACCCAGTGTAACCTCACCTAACTAATTACACCTGCAAACACCCTATTTCCAACTAACGTCACATTCACAGGGACAGGGATCAGGACTTCACCATATTTGGGGGGACACAATTCAACCCACAGCAGAGCGCAATCTGTATATGCCGAGTGAACGATCTGGTGTCTGGGGAACAGGGAGGCCACTGGAAGTGAAGAGGGAGATAGGCAACGTCGCGGGGCTGGGTGCCCCCAGCTTCCAGCCCAGCAGGGGCCCGGTGCCTCTCTCTCGAGGGCCGTTCTGCTCGTTTCCATTCATTCGGTGATTCTACCGGGGCCAGACCCCAGGCTGAGTTCTGATGAGCCCGAGAAGGGGAAGCCGTAGTCCCCACCCCAAGGAGCACCTGGCCAAGCAGGGAGCCAGGCGGCGACAAGGACCATTGTGAGCCCATCGGCTGCTAGACGTCCATTTAGAGCTCTAGGAGGAATTTGGGGAAGCTGCGCGACGTGAGATAAAAAAGAAAACTTCCTTTCTTCCTTTTCTTTTTTTTTTTTTTGAGTTTTATTTTATCCAAGTAGGCTCCTCGATCTGAAGAATACTTCACCTCACGACTGTGAAGGGAAATGCAGGTGCTCTGAGTCGTGTGAGGGTTTGCCCTGCAGGTGGCAGGGCATGGGTGCCCGGGCCAGGCGCACGTCCCCACGACGGCCCAGGGCAGGAAGCAGGTGCAGCTCCAGGCTGGTGGCGGCTGTTCCAGGGGAGACTGTCCTTTGCAGGAAGAAGAGCCATCCTTGGAGCCTTCTGTGTCACTGAAGGCTCCACGGTGAATACCTAATTAGGCCTCTGTAATTACCAGTTTGAATCTGCCTAGGACACTAGGCCTCCCACCCCCTAATTTACCTTATAAATTTATTCTGCTAAAAAAGTCGAAAATGTCAGTCTTCTGTGAAAGCTGCATAAATGAATTTTCTCCCCGATGACAGAAGGTGGGAAGGAGGGGGAAGCTTCAAGGGGACATTCTCCGTTGTGTCTGAAAGCACGCCCCACTCAGAGTGCACCCAACCCAGAGCCCTGGGCCTCCTTCCTGAGGCCAGTGCCATGGAGAGGCCCGGGCTCCATCAGGGCCAAGGGTCCCAGCTTGGTGTCCCTGGCGGGTGGGGAGAGGTGACATTTAAAACCAGCCCTTTAGGGTGCTGGAGAGTTTTGCCTGGGGATGAGCAGTTTGAGGAGGTGGAAGCCCCCAAACAGAAGGGAATGAGGAAGAAAACAAGGCAACTTCCTATAGAATAAAGGGTCCCACCCAACCTCATCCTGCAGTCCCGGGCACCCACGATGGTGCCATGCCAGGACAGTGTCCTTCTGCAATGGCATCTCAAGGCCAGCCCCCCACCAGCCCCCAGCTATTCTTCACAGCCCAGTGATCACTCCCTTGATTTAAAAAAAAATAAAAAAAAATACATGTATTTTTAATCCTTACCCAAGGATATGTTTATTGATTTTTTTTTTTGAGAGAGAAAGAGAGAGAGAGAGAGAGAGAGAGAGAGAGAGAGAGAGAGAGACCGAGACCTCAGTCAGTTGCCTCCCATATGCACCTACGCACCCTGACCAGGGATCAAACCCACAACGTAGGTACGTGCTGTGGCCAGGAATGGAACCCGCGGCCTTTCGGTGTATCGGGACGACGCCCCAACCAACGGGGCCACCTGGCCAGGGCTCCCTTGATTCTTTTACGAAACTTTATAAAAACATATGGCAAGTCTTTAGAAACACTTTAGGAGGTTTGGGAAAGAAAGTTCTTTGAAAAGCCTCTGGAATCACATGACACGAACACTCTGTAGCTGTCATTTTGGCGCCTCCTTCCAGGCTTTTCTTCATGGGTGGTCTGTTTACTACCGCCCCCTCCACGTCCCACTGGCTGAGTGTCGTGGCCCTCATGTCCCCACCTCTGAGGTGAGGCTTGCTAAGTCACCAAGAGGCTTCCTCCCAGCTTTCGTTCTGTGAGCTTGGCTTTTCCAGTGCCCGGTGCCGGTGTGCAGATGCGGTAGGTCTTGGATTCAGGTCTTGCTGGCTCATTCATGGAAAACCTACTATGTGCCACCATGGGCGGAGGAGGGAAGGCAGCTCTGCTGTCTGTCGAGAGGAGCTCAGGGCCCAGCAACATTCTGTAACCTGCTGGCAGATAAAGACTGTGCCACCTTCCTGTGGGTATTCTCAGAGGATAGGCTGGGCCTTGGTACATAGTAGGTGCTTCATCAAGATTAGTTGAATATGCCCTGGCTGGGGTGGCTCAGTGGATTGAGTGCTGGCCTGTGAGTCAAGGGGTCACCGGTTCGATTTCTAGTCAGTGCACATGCCTGGGTTGTGGGCCAGGTACCCAGTAGCGGGCACACAGGAGGTACCCACACCTTGACATTTCTTTCCCTCTCTCTCTCCCCATCTCTCTAAAAATAAATAAATAGCATCTTAAAAAAATAAAAAGATTAGTTGAATGCGTTCACAAATGAAAAAGGGGGAGAGTTACCCTTTTCAGACCTGAAATGGGAGGGCTGTAGGTACGCTTTACGCGGGGGTGCTGGTGAGTCGCCTCATCCCCAGCACAAGGCTTCCATTATAACGGAAATAATAGCTCTAATTTATTAAATGCCCGCTGTGTGCCAGGCTCGGTGCGGGGGCTTTCAGATAGACAATCTCATGCCATCCTCGCAACGTCTTGGGTGTAACGTAGGAGGACCTGGATCACCAAGACAGGAAGCAGCTTGCATGAGGTCTCCCAGCTCCCAGCGGCCCCTGCGCGCCTGCGCGCGTTAAGCTGTTTGAGCCCTGCCCTGCGACCCTCTCAAGGTTGCTGGAAGGACCAACTCAAGTCAGGAAAGAAAAGGGCTTTGTACTCTGTAACAGTGTGCACCGATTTTAGCTAAGTGTCTGTTCCCAAATTTAACCCGCAGACCCTCTGCCTCTTGCTGCACCGCACGCCTGTGGCTTCTGCTCAGGTCCGTCCCCCTCCAACCCCCGTCCAAGATGCAGCGTTCCGAGATCTTCTCCATCTTTTCTCCTTCTACCCATTTCTCTCCGCCTCAGTGGTTTGGTTTCAGAGCTGTGGCCACATTCCCCTGGATTTTGCTGTCCCAAATGGAAAAAAAAAAAATCTCTTCTACCAACTCCGCTTTAGACTTTGTTTCTCTCTCAGTTTTCTCCGCCCCCTCTGCGTCCTGGCCCCACGCCGGCTTGGTCTTTGCAGCTCCGGCTGCACATCCAGGGGCGTCTCCAGCCTCCTGCTGCGGCCTCGGCCTCGAAGGGCTGTGGGTCTGAGAGAGACTGGGTGGTGGCTATCCCCACGCTGTTTCTCGCCCCGACCCTTAGCTACTGGTCTTGGTGTTCTGGGCAGGAAGGCCTTTCTCTTTCCAGGATTAGATAAGGTCCATCGGGCAATGACATTAGTCCATCTCTCTTTGACCTAGCAAGTCTTGGAGGTCTTGGAGGAATTCTGCAGCCTGTGACCAGGACCCCTTCCCCTACTCCTGTGCTCCCATGGCCCTTGGGACAGGGCCAGGAGCCCATGGGTGGGCTGATTATGACTGCTGAGGTCCTAGCACTGTGTCATGGACTTCTGGTCTACGTGGCACGTTCCTCGGAACAGGGATGGTATGGCAAATTCGGGTTTGTCTGAACGTGGACCCTGGGTACTAACCACCATCTCTGGGCCCCAGGCCCCCATAATGTGCTTGGCACAACGCGGGAGCCCCATCCCGGTGTGCTGTTGGAGGAATGAGACAAGGCGATGCTAATGAAGCGACGGCTGGGTGCCAGGGCCTGGGCCAGGTGCCAAGGCCCACTTCCCACTGCTTAGACGGTCAGCCCACAGGTGATCTAAGCCCTGTCGGACAAGGGAGATCAAAGACCCCCAGGGGCGAACGCCTTCTCCCCTTGCCCTGGGCCACCCAGCCTGAGACGCCAGCTCTGAGCACCCTGCTGCATGAAGCGGCAGGGTTTTGCAGGGCAGGGGGAGAACTCCTGGCTGGTGGCGAGGGGGCTGACAATTGGCCTGGTTGTCACTCCTGGCAGGCAGGGGTTAGGGGGTGGATGCCTCATCCAGGCCAGCCTCCATCTTTCATTTAGAGATGACCCTTGCTGGGCGCTGTGGTGGCAGCAGGGGCTAATTGCACGGCCTGGGAGCTAATGCAGCTGCTGTAGTCCTCGTCACCTCCAACCACTCGGTGGGAGCTGCCGCTGGATCACGCGGGGCGTTCAGGAGCTGCGTGCATCAGTGGCAGGTGTCACTGTCAGAGGTCGGGCAGGGCGCTGGTGCAGCTGGGAACACAGCGCCAACTCGCTATGTCATTAATTAAAGGAGGACCTACGTGACCACTGCCCAGCTGAATCGGTCTTGTTCAAGCTCAGTGAAAATTGCCCTTAAAGACCTTGGTGGGAGGCAGCAACTTGGAACAGCCCAGCTCATCGTAGGAAGAGGCCGTCTTTGCCGAGCGATTCTGGGAGTAAATCGCCACTTGGCATGAATATTCTAGCTTTGAGGGTCTCCCTGCAGCCCTGTCCTGGGAGTCCGGGGCTGGCCTGCATTGGCCCCTTATGTGGGAGCTGTACCCCTTGGAGATCAGGAGGAGCATGGGAATAGGACAATTCAATCAAGTCACAATAAAACATCCACAGCCTTTCATACTTTTTCGCTTTCTTTAACTCAATTTATTTTTCATTTTGTGGACAGAGATTTAGTCCGGGTATTAGTTTATGATTTTTTGCTGAAGGAATTACTCAACACACACACATATAAAAAGGAAATATTATTTTTATCATTTATTTTGTGCCATGTATACCATAGGAGAAAAAAAAAAAACAGAGTGAAATCACTTCAGTACCGCTGTGTTTTTCATTACAAAGTTATTACATATAGAAATTACTCCAAATTATCTGAAATGAATGGAAATTATGAGGTTTAAATTCCCCAGGTTACTGCAGGCACAGCTCTGGAAATTTATTTTGTCATCTTGCTGAACATAATTGCTACAACAAAATCTCTCCCATTTTACAGCCGCAGCATAACTTATTTATACCGGTATAGCTGTAATTTTACATCAATAAGTTGCATGGGAAGGAATACACAGGTGGTAATTGAAAACAATAATTTGTACCGAGGTCCAGGTGGAATGGTTGGCTGAGGAAAAGACTCCAGTTACCATCGGCAACAGCGCGGTGTCACTGTGGCCTTTTCCCACCCGGGTAGCCAACACCCTGCAAACCATCCAAACGCCCTCAATCACATCCCCATGGCTGCCAGGGCGAGAGCCAGGGTGTGTCCGACTTCCCATCATGGCCCGGGCATCCTGGTCCGGAAACTAGGGCCTCGGGCCCGGGGTGCGGGGTTGGGGGCTGGCGGTGAGGGAGGCCCACGAATCTCTGTGCAGCCCCTGCCCTTTCCTCTTATGCCTTCCAACTTGCCTCTGGGTTGGGCACATTTAGGTACCCGGAGCTAATTAAGGTGTTTGATAGATTTCAATTGGAGTATGAGTTCTTGCCAGAAACATCAACAATTCGATTCCCCGAACACAACGCGGAGTGTTAAATCCACTAATGCTTTATACATTACTGTGTTCCTTCCCAGCTGGAATGTGTGGTCTGGGTGCAATACCGAGACGGTCCCCAAACAGGCGTCCTCACTCTTCAGTTCTCTAATTGTTCCTGTTAAGCAGATACAAATAATGAAACTGCAGATGCCTGTGCTAAATCCCCACAGCTGACGGATCTACCCATTTGAATCCGGGATCCAAATTCAGATGTAAGAAAATGGGCCATAAATCTGCCCTGTTTAGATTGCAGGCCATCGGAGACAGGTCAGAGATGGGTGTCTTTGCTCCTGTCCAGTGTGCCATTTCAGGACACAAGTGATAGGAAGAGAGATGGGGTGGGGAGAGAGAGAGAGAGAGAGAGGGAGAGAGAGGGAGAGAGACAGAGAGAGAGGGAGAGAGACAGGCAAAGGGGCTTTGTCACAAGTTCAAATGGGAAGTGTTATTGCCACATCCATATTTTAGAAGCCATTGTTGTTTCAAAGATCCCAAAGGCTTAAAATCACAGTGAAATCATTTTTTAAAAAAAGACCAGGTTAAACTAATACACTGTACCAGAACGCATGGCAATCCGGCACCCCGGTTTTCCCTGGGTGGTATTAATTATCTTTTGTTGTAGCAAATTGTCTGCCTTGTAAATTGAGCCGAAAGTGTGTCTTCAAGCAGATGCAATGTTTTAATATGCGCATAATGGAACAACTTCTATAACTTCCCCGTCCTATAGATCTATTATTCCATCTCCAACAATGCGCCTGCAGTGCAGACCGTGTGCGGTGGAGTCTTGTTTGTCATCTTGCAACCTTAGCCCTCGTCCGTTAGACAGAGGGAACACCACTTAAGTGTTTTCCAGGATACAAACTACCTTTGTTGAATTCACTCGAAAGCATACACGGCTGTTTCCAGAACTACCGAACAGCAGATGAGATCTCCCAGAACTCCTTTCTGTTCCAGCTCTGGAAGGCCTAGCCGAAGCAAGGTGTTGGCTGGTTTTTATTTTTGCTTTTCAGTAAGCAGCCCCTCACAGCATTCTCTGCAGACAGGCCTTTCCGAGCACGCCGCCCTGGCTCACGCCTCTCTCTCCCCTGCTCTTCCCTAAGCCAGCCGCGCACCCCCCCCCCCCCCCCCCCCCCCCCCCCCCCCCCCCCCCCCCCCCCCCCCCCCCCCCCCCCCCCCCCCCCCCCCCGCCGCCCCGTCCCACCTTATTCCCCTCCCTCACTTCCTCCATCTCAGCACGGACAGGAGTTTTCAGAACCTGGTTTGGGGGTAGGGGGTGGGCAGAGCTTGCAACTGAGTCAGATTCGTCTACCACTCAGGCGCAGCATTGACTGAAACTTTCTCCTTCTCACGCCGCTTAAGAATACAAACTAATTAATCCTCACAGTCTCCTAAAGCCCTTGTTGGAAGGCAGTCATTATTGCCTCCACCCTAACCCCTCCCCATTTCCTATCACCAGACACCTCATGGTTTTGGCAGTTCTGACAGCCAGAGTCAGAACTGAAAATTCCCTCCTGATTCTCAGCTCTTTCCCCAGATGAACCATTTTCACTATCTCTCCTCTCCTTGTCTGTACCTCCAGTAGGGGAGATGGATGGTCACCGGACCACCGAATTCAAACTGGTGTGTGTGTGTGTGTTTTGCACATTCGGTCTTAACGATTTGGAGACTCGGTGACAAGAGGGAAAACAGCAGACAGACCCTTTCTGTACCTCACACCCCCGTGTACACACCCACACGCCCACCCACACGCACCCCACAGCTGCTCTGATCTTGGTGCACACCGAGGGTGAGACTTGGTGCAGTCAGATCATCTTCGTGAAAGGCATTTCTCCCAAGCCGACCAACTGGGTGATGCCAGTCCCTACCAAATTTGAATTGATGACTCAACTAAAGAATTAAAATTAGCAAGGCAAGAAAATTCCAAATGAGGTGAGAAAGCTGTAGAAATAGTTCCAGATCCCCTAGTACTGAGCCATTCAATATCATTTCTGATGACAGGACAGAGCTAGGAACATTCCATGTGGGTGTGAGTCTTTTTCATACACGGAGAGCTGAGTTAAGTTTTTTTTTTTTTTTTTTAAAGAAAATAATACATGAATCAGGAACAGTGACTTGGGTTTAACCCCTTGCAGGCTGCAGCTGTAAGGGCAGCAGGCAGGGTGGCCTCTTAGATTCCCTAGGACTTACCTGTGCGGAGCACAGGTAAGCAAGAGTCAGATCTACTACACCATCAAGCCCAAGTGTCACTTACAGAAGCAACTAAGGCACAGGTGATGTCATGTTTGAACAAAGGCAATGGTTGCTAAATTCAGCACCTGCAGAGAACCAACCAAACATTTATTAAAAGGCAAGTGTTGTGGTCCTGTCTCTGCCCTAAGGTGACAGAGCAACCCCCACCGCACCCCTCTCCAAATCTAGCAGGCAAAGCCTTCATTGACTGTTTCTGGCACTTAGAAATTTGCTGTATTTTTTAGAAATGGCATCAGATAATTCTAGAAGATGTGCCAGGAAGCCCAAAAGACCTCTTTTGTCTTTTTATGCTTCTGGATGTGATAGCTCCTAGAGCTTCCAGAACTGGAACGAAGGAGATCAGGGCCCTCTTGGGAGCCTTATTAATGCGAACATAAATAGGATTTGCTTAGTACCTCCTCTGCGGTTTTCTCGAAAGTTAAAACAAGTCAATCCACCAATCAGATCGATGCATTTTATTTATCTTCATCTTCTCAGTCAATAGCATTTATAGATCCTGAGGAATAGGAATTAGCCAGTTTGCTTCTGCGCTGACTCTGCCCCTGTGAATAGGACAGGTTCGCTTCCTCCGCCCCGGTGTTCTGCAGAAGCACTGGGAGTTCCCAGTTGTACTGACACGACTCATCTTGATGCTTTCCAAATTTTTGTAAACACATAAAACATAACAGCTCAGAAGGCAAAGAACACTGTGGAGTCTCCTGAAGACCCCGCCTCGGCTAAGAGTTAAGGACAAGAATTCTTCAAAGAATTTGAAACAAGAAGCCCTGCTGCGGGGGAGGGGGCGGCTCATGGGTCTGTCTCATCTGCCCCCACTGCCCGGTGTCTCACAGCAGCAGGCACAGGGAATCAGAGCTCCACACGGGATTAATAAAAGTGCACCCCGATTCGATGAAATGATTTCTGATCTCGGAACGATTCCTCTAAGAGGAATTTAAAGTGACCGAGAATACGAGGCATCATCTGCTGGAATGCATTGTGAAGCTAGAAAAAGGAGAACAGGAAAATATTTGTGAGTTCAAAAAGCTTTTTGACACTTTCTGTCCCCCCCGACCCCCTCCCCACCCCCGCCCAAAGATAGCGCAGAAGATGTGGCCTTTCTTTCCCCCTGGTTCCTGTCTGCACAGAGCCCTGGCTGGGGCCCAGCACACAGCAGGCCTGCGCAGATAGGCGCTGGAGAAATAAGTCTGAAGTTGGGTCCTATTCCGGACCACACGAGCACCTGCACTTTTTCCTTTACATTTTCATACGTGAAGCACCTGTATCCTCTCTCCCCCTTATTGGGGATGGAGGGAATTTTATTCTAAACAAAGCCTTGGGAGACCGAGGGACGGGTGTGGGTGTGTGTGTGCGCGCGCGCGCGCGCACAGGCGTGCAGCGACCTTCTCAGAAGGGTACTGGATCCCCTGCCTGCCTGGGGTCCTGAGGAAGGGGAAGAGACCGGGCTGTGGCTAGAGCTGCACCACCCTCTTCCCGCCCAGCCCGCCTGTTGTCTGGGCATCAAGAGAGTGAAGAAACATTAGTGTGGGCCAGCTGCCGAAGCGGGGCGGGGTCTAGGGAGAGGTCAAGGTCGGCGGAGAGGCGGCTATTGATCCGGCTTGGAACGCGAGACAGGGAGAGCAGCAAGACTAAAGGGGGAGCTGTGAGACCAGACATTAACAGCTTTCTGCGCTAATGGTGCCCGTGCCAGACGGGCAGAGGGAAAAAAAGGAGACTGGAGCGGCAGCTGGGATTGCTCGCTGCCTGCGCCTGGCTGCCTCTCGGGAGAGAAAGAGGAGGAGGAGGAGGGCGAAGGGGCCAGCGCTGGGCTGGGCAGGGCCAGGGCCGCCTCTCCCCGGCCGCCGCGAGGTGGAGCGCGCCGGCGGGCGGTGGCTTGTCCGGCCCTGCGCCTGCCGGCCCGCCCGCGCGTCCCTCTTCCCGCCGTCGGGGCAGCGCGGGGCCAATGAGGAAGCGCTCCTCTGTCTGTCGCGGCCCGTGCCGCCCCCTGCCCGCTACTTCCTGCCGGGGTGGGGCGGAGGGTGCCCCCTCCCCAGACCTCGCAGCCCCAGTGCGCTGGAGGTGGCAGCTGCTGCCGGGGCGCCTGAGCACCCCGTGCAGTCCGCGGAGGGGCCTCTTTCTCGAAGGGGGCTGCCCCGTCCCCTGCCCAAACACAGCCCCCTTCCTTGTTATCAACCCCGGGAGGGCGAGGGTCGACGGTCGGGATTTCGGGCGCCCGAGCGCAGGCAGGCCGAGGCGACTTGAGTCCAGACCTGACCCCATGCGCTGTGTGACCTTGGGCAAAACGTTAACCCTCCCTGGACTTCACAACGCCAGTTCTCAGAAAGA
Source organism: Mormoops blainvillei (assembly GCA_004026545.1). Taxonomy (NCBI): domain Eukaryota; kingdom Metazoa; phylum Chordata; class Mammalia; order Chiroptera; family Mormoopidae; genus Mormoops; species Mormoops blainvillei. The sequence goes on along the minus strand of PVJD01007980.1, from coordinate 7,641 downwards.
GAGCTAACTGCTGTCTCAAATTTAATAATCTGGGAGAGTTGGGATGGCCGGTTTATGGTTTTCTTAAGAAGCTTATTGAAGGTGCGTGTGGGCATTTTTTCTTATTTAGGCCACTTTTCTGGAAAGATTTTCGGTGTGGGGCGGCATGCAAGAAGGAGGTGCTTCTAGACTTTGGACCACGTGGAGGTGGGGTGTGGGTTGGGGGTGGTGAGCAGCTGCGTGTAGTCCCCCGGGAAGAGGTGGGGAATGCCGACTCGCCCTACCCCCTCCACCCATTCTGCGGGCGACCCTGCAGCCCATCTGAAAAACTACATGCTAGGGCACATTTTATTGTTATTATTTGGTGGGGGGCGGGCGCGATTTGGGCAGGGAGTTCTTTCTGTCCTCGGTAATGGGCGCTGCGCGCTGTTAAGTTGTTGGTGTGGTCGCCCCAGCTAAGACCTCGGGGGCGAACCAAAACCCGGTGTGCCCCCGAAGGAAAAGGCACTGAGGGAGGCGGCGCGCCCGGAGGCGTCACAGCCCAGCCCCTTGCTCGGTGAAGCCGCCCAGGCCGGGCCTGGGGGCGGGGTGGGGTGGGTGCAGCTCGGCTCGCCTGCCAAGCCCAACCCGCAGCCAGGCCCCGACCCGCCCTGGCCTCCTCCCGGCCCGGACCAGAGAAACTCTGAGAAGGGAGAGTGCTGTAGCCGCGTGGTGGCCCAGCCTGGGAGGTCAGGTCATCAAATAGACGGAACTGGCCGCGGCCTCGGCCGGGAAGGGGGATGTCCACGCAGATTAAGGCCTGGCCTTGTCCCCGGGCCACGGTCCGGCCCCCAACACTCATCCTGGCCTCGCCGGCTGGAGACCAAACGGGTGACCGGGCAGCTGTGTCCTTCCCTCTCTGACGGGCGATTTCAAGTCCTGCCCTGGGCGGAGGAGCACTGCGGGGGGTGGGGGGGGGTGTCGTTTTCCCAGGTTGCAGTAATTGTCAGGGGGTGGGAGGGGACTGGGGGACCAGAATATTTTCGGAGATTCGGCCACACTTGCTTCTGGGTCAGCACGTACAAGTTCCTCTCCTACGTGTAGCAGCCCTACCCCCGTGCCCCTACTACGGACCCTAAGGGGGTGGGGCCCGTGTTTGACCCCGAGGAGTTAAAGGCGTGAGGAGGTGGGAACGCAGATTCGGGTGAATACTCCTTCCGGAATGGGACTCAAACAAGGTCTCACGTTCCTCCTCCCCCAAATGTGCTTTTAATTCTCTTCTCTTGGTATCTTTCATTTTGTCCACTTGGCTCTCCCAGCGTTTGTAATATTAGGATTTACAGGGAGACACTTTTTGGAAGTTTAACTCCATCCTCCAGTAAACAAAAAGTAAAAACAACCAAGCTACTTTTCCACGGAGATGAAGGAATTGACCATGTCCCCCATCGCAGTGCCCACCCCAACTTTCTTCCACAGCAACGCCCCCCCACCCCCAGCGGCCCCCCGCAAATCCGAAAGAGCTTTCGGTGGGCGGGTGGGGACTGGCGTAGATTCAACTTCCACACACACCGCACTCCACCCCCCTCCTCAGGGGGTCCTGTTCCCAGGAGGGGAGGAGGGACAAGAGGATTTTCTTTTATTTAAAAATATCCTGCCCACCGTCCCCCTCCCCCTTTATCGCTGCCCGTGCACAGGGAAGAGAGTAGTGCACAAAACCGCCGTTTGCACGTGTGGCCGGCCTGGGCGGCGGGTGTGCGCACGGGCCAGTGTGTGTGTGTGGGTGTGTGCGCGCGCGCGCGCGCTAGAGAGAGAGAGAGTGTCTCTGTGTATGTGTGTGTGTGCTTTCTTGTTCTCTTACAGGGTACAATGTTAAAAAGCCACCGCTAGTCGCCCCCAGTGCTCCGACTCTCTGGGTCTTTTTGTCTCTCTAGTGCAGATTAAACGTCACGTCCGCACTTGAACTTGAATTTTATCCCATTGTACAGAGGCAGCCCCAGCCATAGAGAGACCGAGAGCTCCCAGAGAACCCGGACTCCGCCATCTTCACGTTGCAATCTATAGCTCCCAGTCCGCGCCCGCACCGACCCAGGCGCACTGGGCGAGCCGCCCCTCGGCCCAGCTCCCCCCGGGCCCGCGGCGCCAGGGGAGCGCAGGGGAGCGCTCGCGGGGACCCGGCAGCCTCTCCGGCCGGCGCCAGCCTGCCAGGTGAACTGGGAAGGAGCCGATCCTGGAGTCCCCCCAGAGCCTCGGAAGGGTCAGTCTCCGAGAAAAAAACAGGCAGCCCGCAGAAAACCCAGAAACAAGCAAACCCGGGCAGTTTTACATTGCTTCGGGTTTTTTGAGGGGGCGGGGTGAGGGGGTACGAGACAAGTCCCCAAGTTTTCTTTTCTTTTCTTTTTCTTCTTTTATTTTTTATTTGTTTGCATTTTTTTCCTTTCCCCCTCTCCTGGTAGAAGTGCGCTTTCCACCTACCAGACCCTGAAAGAAAGTGTCAGGAGCCGGTGCAAAATCCGGTTTAGTTCAAGAAGACATTTGGAAGTCCAGGAGGCCAAGCAGTTTGAAGAAGTGCAAAGGATTTTTTTTTCCTTCTAAAGAATATATTTTTAAAGAAACCAGCCAGTCTGCGGCAAGCAAGCAACAGCAGATTTTTTTTTTTTTTGCTTCTTCTATTTTAGATCGAGGGTTTTCTTTCCTTTTTATTCTCTTTTTCTTTTTGCAAACAAAACAAAAAACAGCATAGAAGAAAGAGCAAAATAAAGAAGAAGAGGAGGAAGAGAGGGCAAGAGAGGAAGGGGAAAAAAAAAACCCAAAACACCAACCCGGGCAGAGGAGGAGGCGCGGCGGCGGCGGCGGCGGCGGCGGCGGCAGCGGCGGCGGCGGCGGCGGCAGCAGCAGCAGCAGCTCGGACCCCCTCCGCCGGCTCCCCCCATCAGAGCAGCTCTCCGGGCGATGCCAGAATAGATGCCGGGGCAATGTCCCGCCGCAAACAGGGCAACCCGCAGCACTTGTCCCAGAGGGAGCTCATCACCCGTAAGTGTCTGCGGCGTGCGCGCGAGGGGCCGGAGGATGGGGCTCCGGGCGCCCAGGGCTGGGGACACCGAGCCGGGCGCAGCCAGGCCGGGAGCCGGGGCGGCCTGCGAGCTCGCAGAGGCAGCAGAGTCGGCCCAGAGCCTGGTGAGGGGCAGGGGGGCCATAGGAAAGTTTCTTTGCATCCCGGGGAGTCGGGGCGCTGAGCAGTCAGACGCGCCCAGGGTTCAGGGGCCTGCGGAGCGGGTGCCAGGCCGGGGAGGGGACGCGCAAGCTGGAGGAGGTGTGTAGGTGCGCGCGGAGCCCGGCTGGACCCTCGCCCCTCCGAGCGGCGTGTGTGGCGGCGGCGGCGCTGGTGGCGGGGTTTGCAGAGGAGGGGGAGGGGGCTGGCGGAGAGGAGGGGGAGGGGGAGCCGGGAAGTGGGGAAAAGTTGGCGAGCGCGTGGGTCCGCGCGGACGGCGCGGGCGGAGGAGCGCGGGGTGCGCTTGGGGCTCGGGGAGACCCGGGTCGCTCTGCGGCCGCCGTCTCCGAGGCCCCAGCCGCTGCACGCGGCCGGGCAGGGCTCCGGCCGCGCGGGTCCCGGGATTCCGCAGCCGCTTTTCTTGCCCCTCCTCTTGCTATTTGCAAAAGAATCCAGCTGCGCGGCCGTTTGCCGGGCTCTGGCCCCCCCGCCCCCCATCTCCCCACCTCCGCTGTCTCCTGGGATGATCTCCTCTTCTCCACCCCCCCAACTCCAAAAAAAGGTGGGGGGATTGGGGGCTGATGAAAAATCCCCGCCACGGGGGGAAAAGGTTGTCAGCTAGGAGTGGGAAGAGAGGGATGTGCTTGTAAAATAGTAGTAAAAAAAAAAAAAGAATTAGACGAAGAAAAGGAGAGAGACCTATCAATTTCTTACCCATCCTTCTTTCTCAGTATCTTTCATCTTCTGTATCTAAATAAACAAGGCAGGTCGCAGTGGAAATCCATCGGCTGAAATCGTGTGGATTTCAAGCCAATGGCGGGGCAGGCAAAGTCAGGCAAAGGGGCTGGTTTAGCGAAAGGAGAAAGCGAGCGCGAGCGTGAGCGGGCCAGGTTCGGGGTTTGCCGCGGAGCTCGCCCCGCGTGTCCGCTCAGCTGCACCGGGAAGGTCGGCTCGCGGCGCTACCCGGCCGGCCTGCCGGCCTGCCAGAGCTCCGCGGCGCGCGAACATTTCCCCGCGGTCGTTGCTCTTGCCGTGCCTCGGTCGCTGTTTGTATTTAAAAAAAAAAAATTTATTGCAATAGAAATAAAACATCCACTGCGTGCCATCGAGACCGCGGGCAGGTTGTGTTCCTGCAATCCTCCGGGCACCTCTTCGGGCTGGGGCCGGGCTGCCCGCGCGGAGCTGGAGAGGACTGCGCGCCCAGCCGCCTCCGAGCACTGGCAGCGGGGCGGCCGAGAGCCGAATATTTATGTTATATTTTAAAAAAATTTAAATAAATAAATAAATAAATATATATATATATATATATATAAAGGGGTTCTCCCCTCCCTTGAAAACCCAGCATAGGATCCATCTGCTCGGAGCAGTTGCTGCTGCCATCGCTCCTTTGTTACAGCAGATACCTTAGTAAGAATTTGTGGATTTATTATTATTTTGGGGGGAGGGGAATAGATATTAAAGTGGGGTTCGCCTTGGGAGAGGGATGCCTGTGGAGGGAGGGACGAGGACTGCTCTTTTATTTTTCACCATTCCATGGTAAAAGAAGACCCGCTGGTTGCATTGAGAACAAAATGTTTTGCCACCAGATTTGAGCCAGGTTTGACCCAGTCCTCCTTTTTGCCAGTTGACATTTCATCCTTTCCCAATAATCAATGGCTTATCCCCTCACTACCACCCCCCACACCTTTAGATGGTAGAGTGGTTGTTTAGAATGTCTGTACTTGCAGATGCCTAATTTCTCCAGGAGGCAATTTGCCCCACATAGCTTCTGTATAATTGCAAGAGTTGTTTTTGAGGAGGGGGAAGTTGGGGGGGGGTGTCTGGGAAGGGGGAGTCGTCGGGGGAGCATTGCTAAGCCAGCAGCTTCGAAAAAGCAGCCAGGCGTATTTGCAGTTGTGTGTCAGGGGGAAGAAGCAGGTAGGTTTGCTTGGCTTTTGCTCTCTCCTCTTCTGGCATTCCTGGGACATCAGGAGAAAGCCCCGACCAGAAGGACTGGTGGCAGCTGGGTGTGGGGGGTGAGGGGTGCCTGGTGCGCCATCCTTCCCTGTTTCATTTGTTCGGAGTCTCTCTCAGCTTTGCTCAGGGCGCTGCTGGGGAAAGCTAGCCCTGGAGCAGTGGCAGGGGGGAAAAGAGAGGCAAAAGAGAAGGGAGGTGGGGACAAGGAGACAGGGGGGCAAAGGGTGCCCTGCCCGCCTCTCAGGGCACACAGAGCCCACTGCATGTGCAGGGGTTTAAGCGGGGAGAGTGGTCCAACCAGTTTCCAGACAAGGCTGTTTATTATCAAAAAGCAGCTGGCTTTTCTGTCTGTCCTGTGTCACCCGGGAGGTGGGAGTACAGGCAGGGGAAAGGCAAGAACTGGGTGCCGTGTGGGCTCCGTGGCCTGCGGACGTGCTCCTCCATGATGAGGAAGCAGCCGTGGGGTGGAGGTGCTCCGGAGTCCTGGCCAGCACTACGGGTGCTGTCGCAGCCCTCACCTGGGGTTCACGTTTTAGATTTTAAATGTGAAAGAAACCACCTCCAACGCGGTCCAGCTTCAGTTGGGTGGCAGCGGCTGGGTGGCAGCCCGCTGGCCTAGGGAGCAGCAGCAGCCTCGGGCTTCTGTAGGGGTGATGCAGCCTCGGATAACGGATGATCTGGGAAACACCAAGAGCCCGCAAATAGCCTCGATAATATTAGCGGGGCGGGGGGGGGGTAGTGGAAGGACTCCTTAATGAGCTAGTTAAATTTACAGACAGGACCGGCGAGAAGAGGAGGGAGGGATGAAAGTGTGGGAGACAGCTGGGGAGGGAAACCTGGGGTTCTGGTTTGTTTCAAAGGTTTGACCCAGATGGATATGGCTTTTCAAACTGGAGGACAGACACCGCTATTAATGAAAACAAACACAAAACAACACAGTGACAATAGTGAAGAGGGGAGGAAGAGGGACAGTGATGACCAGGCAGAGGGAAGGGCCACCAGCCGGCTGTGCCAGACAGGGCGAGTGCAGAGGGGTGTGAACAGCAGCCCACGAAGGAGCTGAGGCTTTCGAAGAGAATAAGATGTCGATGGCGAATAACGCCACCCTAGAGAAGGTGATTTTTCGACAGCCCACCAACAGGTCTCTTTGGACGATGAGCAATTTTCCATCTGAATTCACAGTTTTGCAAAACAACTAGAGACCCAAGGTTTGACTCAGAAGTTAGGCTGTGTTAATTCCACGGCTGCCTTTAAATTAGGCTTCGCTCTGCTGCGTGTTTGGAAGGCAGCTGGGCTCACCGTGACCTTCATTCCCCAGGGTATAGTAGTGTATCTCCAGTTGTCCCCAGATCTTCCCAAATTGGGCCTCCAATAAATTGTGTAAGATATAGGCCTCTCTCTTTTTTGGGTAGTCGGTGGGGAGGGGGTGAAGTTTGTCTTCCTTCTGCACAGAAGGAAACCCCATATCATTAGAAGTGTGATTTAAGTCAGCTGCTCTGATTCCAGGGGAGAATAAAATGTGTTCATCAAAGGTGTCAGGCCAGGCTGATTGTACTCATTTGTAATTCACACCTGAGAGAAAACAGCCGTGAGCATATTTTAACAACCCTTAATATTTTTAAAGGGCATTCTTTGCCTCCCTGAATATTATATACAGATGCAAATTTCTTTTCATTTTACTTATTGCTTTTTGAGGGGGAGAGGTTGCCCTTTGCCTATGCCCTGGCCTTGGTGATCTTTGGCCTTCGAAATAGTTCCTAAGAGAAAACGAGTCATTTCTCAAGAGCTGGAGTGAGCACAGTCGCTTTGGTGGAACTTGCCTCAGGAACAAGGAGGGAGGCAGAGGTCAGAGGGTTGGGCGTGGTGTTTTGCTGACCACCGTGCAGGACCAAATAGGTCCTCCTGATAGAAGCCACGCCAACTTTGGGCGCATTTGACAGTGATCAGCAGTCTGTGTCAGTGAAGGTGGGGCAGACAAAACAGTTCCTTTTCAGATACCAGTTTCCGACGGTGGAGCGCACCGGTTTCCAGCGCCTTATCAGAATCCAGCTCTTGGCACTGGTTTTTCTCTTAGAACACGGCTTGCACCAGCCTTTCCTTTTTCTCTTTTCATCTCCCTTCTCCATCGCTTTGCAATCGCTGTTGCTTGTTGTGATAAAAGACTTCCCAAAATAAACTTTCAGTTGCATTGGCTTCTGGCTGGTGGCAGGCAAGTCTGACGTGCCGCGCCGCGCCTGGCGCCACTTGGCAGCTAGGGGGCGCTCGGCGCCCGTGTCATGGCTCGGCGCCTCGGCTCCGAGGGGCTGGGAACGGCCTTCGTCGGCAGCCCAGGCCCTTTGCGTGGCTGCAAAATGTCTTAAGCGCGAAGTTGTAATATTGATTTTCCTGCAGAGATTCGAGCAGGACAAAATGAGAATATAAGTTTGAGAATCTATTTTCAACCTCTCAATATTGATGTATAGGCCCTCACTTGGCAGATGGGGCATTTTTTTTCTTTCTCTTAAAAACAACAACAACAA